>MNCI01008322.1:174201-189878 GCA_015680685.1 Gnetum montanum | reverse complement strand
AAAAAAAAAAGAGGTGAGAATTCAAAGCACACCCCTTAGACAAAATAATCATCTAGGCTACAAGCATTGGTTATGAAACTAAATGAACGTGTTCCCTCTAACTAAGGCCCTCTCTCGCTTCCTACTTTTTCCTTTCTCATTTCCTTGGAATGGTGGTGACTTTTTGATAGAAGCATTCTTGTTACTTCAGGTGGATAGATTAGCCAAGTGTATTAATTCAAAGTCACTAGATGTGGATTGTTTGAAGTTGGATTTGGAATGAGATCTACCAAGTCACATTAACCATAAATACACAAGGGGCTATACACCACCTTGCTCTTAGGACTCCATTCCATTCTCTTCTCCTCATCATTTTTTCTCCATTTTCCACCTCATTGTTGGTTGTATCAATAGTCTATATTTTGGGTGATGCATTATTTTCTTTTTGGTAAATTCTTGTGGTTAAGACTTTAACTCTTGCTTTTGAATGACATTTTCAGAGCCTACAGACTCTTTGAATGTGGGTTTGTCAGGGCATAACGGGCATGAGCCTACTTTGGGGAGGACCCACTAGCATTCCTATTTGGTGCATCAGTTAACTTCTTTCCCTTAAACATTTCCATAATCAACATTTATCTTGTTCATTTCCACCTCTAACATCTATTTTATTGGCGTTGTCATTGTTTCTTTTTCTTCATCTTCCTTATTCCTTATCTTTTTCCATTCTATCGCTACCAGCGGATCGGTCTTAGTCATGGGGGCCCTAGTCCATTTTCTTCAATTTTCTCTTAACCCCTACACCTTGGGTAGTCACCAGTGTTATATCTCCAAAATTTGCATTAGCCATATCACAACTCAGCCAATGGACCTTACACCGAGGCAAGGTATCAACTGCATTATGATTTATTTACCCTTGCTAATATGAGATGGTGTTGTGTGTGCAAATGGCAGTCATACAATAATGGATTAGACCTGGAGGGAACACTCAGAATGGACTGGTGCTAGAATAGTTATGCAAGGAACAAGATTGATGGCTTGCTTATGGATGGCCAATGGAAAGCACAATCTTGGCGTCGACAGCAATAGACTTCTTCTCTCTCTCTCTCTCTCTCTCTCTCTCTCTCTTCTCTCTTCTCTTTCAACTACTAAATAAGGTTGGATGTCAAATGTGTATAGTGTTCACTCTTGTGGTCATGAACAATAATATTGCCATGTATTGTAATGATGATCCGTTCACATGTCACCCCATTCACCATTAGTATCATTCAAGTCAATAATCCCATACCTTTCCAATATTTTGTAAGGAACTCGAGGATAAGTTTTCATTCAGTCATGGGGGTATGATGAGCTGCGATATCACATACGTGATATTGTGTACATGATATCACGGCCTGTCACAATTTCTATAAATAAGAGGTAGCTTCCCTTGTTCGAAGGAGTTAGACTTAGACCCTTAGCTAAACTCTTGTAGTTTTATCATTCCAAAGTTAGAATAATTTCCATGTGCCCGCAGTAAGAGTCTTAAAGTGAACAAATCTTTATTCGAGCAAATTGTACCTGAGCACACATTTGTGTACGGCAATAAAGACAAAATTTATGATAAACCTTGCAGCATGTGGATTAAGCTAAATAGTAATTAATTATTATTGAATGTTTAAATGTTTTCTTAGTTAATTAATCTCTTTCTCAACCCTTGGCTCTCCTAGTTAAGTACACTTAGTATGACTGCTTCAAGCATGTGTGTAGTGCTTGGTAACCCAGTAACGAGTAGCGTTTGGTAATCCTAGCAGCATTACACTGGTTCAGGATGTGTGCGGCAACTGGGAACGGATACTAGTGTTAGGATAATTAGAACTTAGTTAGTGAATAGGTAATGAAAGTTATTCACTTAGTTCTCCTTACCTTCCCCTATTAGCATAAGACATTAAAAAGATAAAAGTTATAAAAATCATGTACCTCAAGCTTACTTAACCATACAACCGTGACAATACAAGTAAGTTTGGGAAGACAACGATTGATTAACCCTGAGTGTTCCATTAGGGTGTGTAAGCACTTAGTCCTTGGAGTTCGACTGGATCGTGCATGAAACGCTTGTATTCGTATGGTTGAGTGTAGGGGTACCTCACCATTCATCACTAGCTATGCTAACTACCAGATGGCCATGGTCAAAGTTAGATAAACAAGTGGCTAGCTCATATATGCTATACAAGGCAAAGTTCAAGCACCATAAAGACACCAAGAAAAAACTTGAGACTACAAACCCTAAACTCAAAGTTCTTAGAGCACCATTCATAGATCAATGATCAACTACTGAGAACCTAGCCAAAAGGATAAATGATTACTAGGAAATGAAGGATACAGTTAGAGGGTTCAACATTGAATGCAAATAATTTTTTGCTTAGTTTATCAATGCAAAGAAGCTATTTCCAAAAATTCCATGTTCCTAGGGTGTGCTTGTTCTAACCCACATTGGCAAAGTTGCATGGATGGTGCATGATCCTAGAAATAAGGAGGAGAAAATGAAAGCACTTCTAGATGCTTTTCGCCTCCTAGTAGAAGTTGCTACAGTAGCAAGACAACCATAGCTATCTTAACTGCCACATGTGCATGAAGCCAGTGAAGGTCCTTTAGAACCTCAAGATCCACTGTCACCTAGAACTATCTAATCTTCTCCATCAAACTTCACACCATCAAGGAACATGCTGTCCAATTTTTAAGAGTCATGTCATCGTCTTCAATTTTGTGTCATGAACACCGTCATTTTTGTAATGTGTTGATCTATACACTCAAGCACTCTATTTTTTGTCAAGTCAATCTATTTTGTTTGTGAAAGGTCAGTCAATAATCCCATACCTTCCCAATTTTGTAAAAGGACTTGAGTACAAGTTTTCATTCAGTCGTGGGGGTATGATGAGTAGCAGTTTTGTTGGCTATGTCAACAAGGCCTCATCGACATAGCCTCATCAACTAGGCTTAAATGTTTTCAATTATTTATTAAATGTTTTCCAGTAATGAAGCTAATGAAGTAGTTAAATAAGATAGACCAAATAAATTAAACACATAAGTATGACCACTTCGAGTGTAATATGTATTTACTTGGTAATCCTAGTAGTGTTATTGCTTGGTACACCCAATAGCATAGTGCTTGGTAACCCAACAATGGATATGTGGGTTCAGGACATGTGTGGAAAGTGGGACCAGATGCTTAGGTTAGGAGTAGTTAGACACTATTTAATTAGTTAATTTAAATTAGTTATTCCAATTACTTTTATCTCCCTTTGAACATGAAACCCTAAAATACAAAATGATAAAAATCAGATGCTTCAATAACACTTAATCATACCAGTGTATGTCACAAGTGTAATTAGAAAGACAACGAACAACCTTAAGACAAGGTTCACTTCCTAGAAGACTAGTGCACTAGAAACTATAAAGTCCACAGAATTCAACTGGACCATTCATGAACGCTTTGTCATTCGTATGGGTGGGCATAGGGGTACCTCACTACTCGTCAACTATGTAACTATCTAGTACCTTAATCTAGCTATCTCAACATAAGCATTTGAGTCCACTTTCCATTTGCATCCTAAACTTTCTCTAATGCTACTTGATTACCAAGTGTCTATTGTTGGGAGTACCAAATAGCCACTACTAGGATTACCAAGCATTAAGTAGTATGTTCAAAGTGGTTGTACTTATGTGTTATTATTAAACGGATTAATTAATCAAAGACATTAATGTAAAAATGCATCAGTCATAAAGTGTACAAAAGGAAATATTATTCTATCCCAAGTACTATAAGGAATGTCAAGAATCTCATCTTTATTTCCAGTCACATCAATGTGTTCAAGTACAATATGCTCAAATGAAGAACCATACAATCCTTGAAATCCTACTACGGGCACTCAAAAATTATTCTAACTCTATGCTAAGAAAACTTCAAGACTTCGGCTATGCTATGGACATAATGTGCCATAAATGCAGTGAGTTCATGTATTTATATAGGCAAAGATAAACACTACATCAATGCATCTAACCATGCATGAATGCATGCCCATTAACGTAGCCCATTAACTAATTCATCAATCATGATAGTCATCTAAAATGCATATGCATGCACAAGATAATTAATGCTAGTTAAGGCATAGTGGAGACAATTCTGAGGGTTAGGCAATGGTTTTCCTATCATCCTCATTGCTGTAAATAAGGGAGATGGTATTCTAACTAAAGATCCCAAGATTGAGCATGTTACCCTTCCAAAGGTCTATCAATTGTAGCTTCCAGTACTGCATGTAGGCAAGGGCATCATTAGAGTAGAGAAAAATGCTAGTTCAGGGACTAAGAAAGGAGAATCCAAGCAATAAGTGAGTTAGCATTAAGCCTATCACTGATGACCTATGAGTCTAGTATTTTCAAATAAGTATTATTTATTTTCAATAGTCAAAAGTAAATTTATATATTAGCTCTCATGGCAAAAAATTAACAATGCTTTCATATGTCCAACTAGAGTACCAAATTCATATTATTATTGTTCAATCATTAAGCCATAGCGTAAGGTGCTAGTTTCAAAACCAACTCTAGGTTTCATATTCTAGGCCTAATCCTTGTTACAAATTCTACATACTCATATTGCTCAATGGCCATATGCATACCTTCAATCACATGATGTTTAGTATAATGTCATTGTTTTCATTCTTCACACATGTTCTTTGATGTGGTTTGTTTTTATTTGAGTCATTGTTTTTTTATTAAAGGTAAAAGATAAAAGATAAAAGTTTACAAACATGTATGCATTTTATTTATAAATGGGTAAGAAAGAATTTTATTTAATAGTATTTTTGGTATTAAAAAATAATACCCTCTTTCTCCTACTTTATTTGGGATTTTAATTGAAAAACTTGAACAGTAGATGCATAAAATACCAACTCAATTTACAATGGAAGTATTCATGTTAAATTCTTACTCTATACCAATGATGTTACTACCTTAATTTCAAATTCAATGGAAGTATTATAATAAATTCTTTAAACTCTTGATTATCTTTACTCAAGAATGAAAGTTAATGTCTAAAAAAAATTATGACATGTGATATACATAATAAAATGTATAATTTTGCTATTAAACATAAACATGTGGACATAATTTTCTCTTATAAATATCTTCACCTAGAATGATCTTGCAACTACAAATAGGATTAGTGCATTACTTATAATGAGTTGCAAGTGGTATGAAAAACTTATTTGCCTTTAAAAGAAAATATAAGAAGGAAGCTATTCTAGCTTGGGATATTGAAAAAATTTTATCATATCATTGTTTAACCTACTATTCCTTATGGGCAGGTTGTATGGGATCCTCTTCTATCAAATAAATCATCATCATAAACCTAAACCTTGTCCCAACAAAATGGGACCAACAACCTGAATTTTCTTTTTGTCATTAGTCTCTCTCAAGACCTAGATTTTTGTTTATTTTTAGTTTCTTTAAATCATCTTTGATTGTTTTCTCCCATGTCTTTTTTTCTTTGTCAAATATATATTGAAAAAAAAAAGAAATTTAGAAGTTTTTTTTGCTAGATGAATTTAAAGTAGAGAGACAAATACAATATGATGTTATGCTTCTTGAAGTCAAGATAATGTTGTTAGAGGTTAACGCTATTTGTTAGTTTATAACCTACACTCATAATCCTTGTGCATCTTCATTACATAAATATTTCAAAAATACTAATGATGGAAACCCCATGATAAAGAATGGTTTCATACAGGAGTTTTATGGCTTAATAAATGGAATTTTCAAGAGTATATTCTTTATTTTAATCTTAACCAAGTTCACAATTTAGTAAAAAATGCAATATTTAAAAATTTTTGACAAAATGAAGAGGAAAAATCTATCTAAATAGTATAAGGTGAGGCCTTAATTCAAAGGTAAACTATTTATCTGCTACTCTTCCTCATCAATCATAATGCAAAATTAGTAGAGCACAAATGAAATCTAACTATCTGAGAGTTGAAACAGGTTCATGGCTAAAAATTCTTTGTAAAGAATAAATATACTAATTATGCAATCCCAAAAGCAGTGAAGATGAATGTCACATTTTCCTGCATTAGACATAGATGGGATATTATAGTTACAAATTTGGTTTATTTTTTCCAAATGTTACCAAGAGTCATAGCATGTATACATCTACTATCCAATAGAGTTAGGGGGTCTACAAATGTTATAAAATTTTAGTTTTAGTTTTAGTTTCAAATAGAACTCATATGAGCTATTAGAAGTCATTGAAGTTCTAGTTTCAATCCTTTATGTTTAGGAATTATAAGTTGTGATGGTTGTTTATGTGCAAAAACATAAGTAAGAGAGAAATGTTAAAAGAAGAAAAAGGGGGATTAATGACCTTTCATGTTGATACATGGCATTTTTGGTAGTGTTCTATTCTTTGAAATAGATGGAAACCCCCTCATTCAATGCTATTGTAGTTGATAACTTTGAAGCAATAGAAGATCTTTCTTTTCCTTGACTATATATGTTTCAATTTCTTTATGTTTAGGTTTGAACCTCTCTTCATTTCTTGCATTCTCTCAATCATGCTTCTTCCATGAATTAAACCTCTTAATGATTCTCACATTTAATTTCTATTAAGTCATTCTCACACTTACATTTGACAATTAATTGTAGTAGCCATCTCTCAAGATCTCACAAGAATTCTCTCATGAATGGAAGGATTTCTCTCATATGGAATTCTAAATTTAAGTTCCTATAATTTTTTCTCATGTTTACCTATTTCATTTATTTTTTAATTTCATTTGTATTTAGGTTATGTTCAAGATTCAAGTATTTTTATCAACCTCAATGTGTGTTATTAGTACCCCAATGTATAATTATTGTAGTTTACATAGAGAGTTTAATTAGATAGTTAATGATTTGGTTAGCAAGAGGTATGAAAATTTAGTAAGATGTGTCCATTTTTTATGGTGTACTAAAGAAATGTCACAATACAATTTTACATATAGACATACAACACACTCCAATATTGTGGCATATAAACCATAACCACTATATGTTCTATCTACAATTAATAATTAGTTCCTACTATTGTTTGATGTTTTCACATTCTAAGATCTCTATCTCAATGTTTACTATCAACATATATTATTTTAGTATATCTAAATTCTCTAATTCTATAACCACTAATGTCTAACTACACAATTTGGTGTTTTCATTATGTACCTATGTTTCTATCTTTTTCATCATATTGTTTATCTATATCATGGATTGTGGGCCAATGTGTGCATCTTTGTTCTTTTGTGTACTATAATTGTTGTTTATTTAAGTTCTTTATGATTATAGTGTACTCAATTTTACAACATAATTACATCCTATTTGTTAGACTCATTTATTCCCATCCTGAGGATCTTAATTTCTAACATGATATTGAAGTCAAGTTGGTTTGATCATCTGTCCTATTGAGTACTGTAACCATGAAATTCAAATATCAATGGTTATTGGTTGGTGGTGGTATTTATTGTATCATGTAATTTGAAATCTTATTTATAGTATGTTATGCTTCACCTCCTAGGATACACTTTCAACATATATTATAAGTTCAAGCAATTGAGCTATTCTATGGTCTTGGCTAGAGTTGAGATAATTTGATTACACGTATTTGTTCATTATTGCAACTGTTTGCATGACTATGGGTCTTCTTGGTTTGTTTACTTCATTTTGCTTTTTACTATGATTTTTATTCTTTAACTTGAAAATAAGTAACATTTCATAAATCTATCATTATGTGTTATCTCTTGTTTTTCTTCCCCCTAATGAAGCATTTCATTAATTATTTATAAAATCCTATCATTTGGTTTAGTAGAATGATTCCAAAATGTAAGGACATCATCCCTAGAGACAAGGCTTCTATCTTAAAGCATCAAAAAATAATCAGTATGAATTCAAAAACAAGTTCACTATATAATCTATTGGCAACACATTATATAGTGGGTTTGAATCTACCACATTCCTTAGAGTTTGAATTGGATAAGAAATAAAATAATCCATATGTTACACTACAAATCAAAGTGATCTTACATAATTTCATCCTAGCCTTTATGGAGTTGCTGATTGGGAAAAATTTTAGTGAATTTGTTACTTTAAAATTATCATTTGTTACATTTCATTTGCCTAAAGTGAGTTATGAGGTAGTTATGTTTTCCTTGAGAACTTTTTTTGAAGGTTGGTTCTTGTATAAGCATGATGCATGTTATAGGTTTTTCAAGCTATCTTCCAAGTATTTATGCCTTTGTCTTAGAATTGTGGTGGGTGGCAAACAAGTTCATATGACTAGAGTTAATCATAAACAATTACTCCAAACATTAAGGAACTTATTTGAATTAAACAAAGCCAAAAAATCTTTAAATGGATGATTTTTGATTGCCTATCTTCAAGAATCATAGAGTATCTTGACAAATATTATCTCCATCCATATTGTTATGTAGGATAAGAAGGCTAATACCTTAGTTTGCTACATTTACAAGTGTGGATAGGCACTGAAATAGATTGGTTCAAAGTTTTAAGTAGGAGATGAAGCAACAAATAAGGTCATGCTACCTCTCTTATAAATTATACTTTTCATATGCATATTACTTGTCCTTAAAAATATTTATTATTTTTTGTGTTGAGCTATCAGTTGTTATTAACTTTGTTAGAAAAAAGAATATTCAAGCTGTGAATAATCTATAAACTATAATAGTTATTAGCTTGGGAGATTAGGACATGGTTGAAGAAGAAGTAGTAATGATAGGAACCATGATAGTTTTGGAGAAGACATGGTTAGACCTCAACGAAGTATCATTGAGAAGTAACACAATGAATTTGATCATACATCATAGTATCCTAGAACATAAGTTTCTAGAATATGAAGCTAGAGTTGAGTTCTTTAACTCAATTATTGAGAGGGATATTCCAAATGAATATATTTATAACTTATTCTCCGAGAAAAGCATTACTAAGTTTTGTGATAAGAATCTTGAGTCTAAGAACTTGGAAAAGATGATGATAAATCTTCAGTAGTTTACACAAGCTTCAACCCTCATCTCTCCTAATAACAAAGTACTTCATTCTATGATTTACTCATATTATTATGCTATTACATGTTATATGAAAAATATGAAGGCACAGAAAAATCTAGTACAAGCCTAAATAATTCACTATGATATTTGGAAATGAATTAATAAGCAAACCAAAAAATTGAAGGACCTATAACTTAAAGGATTAAAATTTAGCTCTATTAGACAACATTTTAAGGAATATAAAAGACAAATTATAGAATTTCTAGAAAAAGAAATGCAACTGCTACTTAAAAAGTCAAAAGAGCTTCCAACTATTGTGGTTGACATGGTACTATTTCAAATGACAAATGATCAAGTAAATGAGTTGCAAATAAGATTGACCTCTATAATTGGAAAAGGCCTTTTTTGTAGAAAAATTTGTAGTTCAAAGTTTTGCAACTTTGAAGCAAAATTTTGAAATAGAGGTCACGGTAAAGGACAAGTTGCAGAAAGAAAAGGAGGACTTGAAAAAGTCTCTAGAAGCATAAAATATAATCCATCAACAACTTCAACAATCTAGAACATTACCAAATATGATTAAATTCACTAATTATGTTACTAAATTACTTAATATATTGACTATAAATAATGTGGCTATTCTAGATTCTTCATTGATCATGGACATAACTATATTAGAATTGGTAATTGTAACAAAATTAAAGTCCTTGATTCTTGCCTCTTCTTCTCCTACCTCATCCTTCTCCTCTTCTCAATCTTCTACAATTGTAATCAGTGAAGTGTCTAAGTCTCCTTCTTCACAAATTACAAAGGAAATCAATGTGGATAATGATCTAGAATTCCACTAGTTTGATGTTGTTA
Organism: Gnetum montanum; assembly: GCA_015680685.1. Taxonomy (NCBI): domain Eukaryota; kingdom Viridiplantae; phylum Streptophyta; class Gnetopsida; order Gnetales; family Gnetaceae; genus Gnetum; species Gnetum montanum. Next base: position 179,982 of record MNCI01008322.1, on the reverse strand, counting down.
ATAATTTTGAACTTACTAACTAAATTATATAGTAAATGTAGAAAATTGTGCTTATGAAGATTTATGATGATTTTTGATTCATTTTGTATTCTATTCTTAATAAGTTTTATTCACTACTGATGAGCCACAATATCGCATATGCGATATTGGAGTCTTCCAAGTGATATTGCGTACGCGATATCGAGGCCTGCCTCGTTGCCTATAAATAAGAGGCAAGCACACTTATTTTGCATAGTTAGTCTTAGTTCCTTAACCAAACTCTTGCCTTTTTCCTTTTCCAAAGATAGAACTATTTCTAAGTGCCCACAATAGGAGTCATAAAGTAAACAAATCTTTATTCGAGTGTTGTGTACCTAAGCACACCTTGTGTACGACAATAATGATGAACTTTGTGATAAACCTTGCAGCATTCAGAATATATTAATTAATGTTAATTACTATTGCTTAATTCTTTCCTTAGTTAATTAATATTCTCTCTCTCACCCTACCACTCTCCTAAGTAAGCACACTCAGTACGATCACTTCGAGCATGTGTGTAACGCTTGGTAACCCAATAACGATTAGCGTTTGGTAATCCCAGTAGTGTTACACTGGTTTAGGATGTGTACGATAAGTGATAATGGATGCTAGTGTTAGGACTAGTTAAAGCATAGTTGAGTAGTTAAATTAAAATTAGTTACTTAGTTATCTCTCTCCTTCCTTTGTAGCACTAGGACATAAAAACATAAAAACTATAAAAATCATGTACCTCAAGTTTACTTAACCATACAATTATGCTATACAAGTAAGCTTGGAAAGACAACGATTAATCAACCCATCCTTGTTCCACAAAGACGCATAAGCACTTAGTCCTTCGAATTCGACCAAATTGTGCATGGATGCTCATATTCGTATGATTGAGCGTAGGGATACCTCGCCGCTCATCATTGGCACCATTGCCAGGGACTTTGTTGTTTGTGCGCTAATTAGAACTTAGGACATCTTTCTCATCGTTGGAACAAACCCTTAGGGTTGGTTACACACACACACACATATAATACATTACACACTAAATAAACAATCATATCTCCTTCTTCATACGAAAGTGATTCACTGCCTAGGTCTAATACAAGGAATAATCGGAGGCATCATACACATGATTACCCTCCAGTCCCTCAACAATTTTGCATGGTATATGTTCATCCTAATGAGTATATACCAAAATTTACCTTTATCCTCCACTAGGATGAACAACTGCGTTGGAAGGATTTAGAAGGTAACATAGTGTTACCTCCTGATCGCTTAGTCCTAGGAATGCTTCTTTGTGATCTCACATGAATTGGTATGTAGCACTTACAGGTAGAGTACGTTGTGCATGATCATGACTCGAGAGAGTATTGACCCATGGGGGCACAGTGTCAAAGGGATTTACAATAGGAGAGACATCACGAGTCCATGAAGGGAAAGTTGTCATAGAATGTCCCACATGTCCTAAGTGAAAATGAGGGTGGTGAACCTGCCTCAGGTAGTTTCCCACATAATGATGTTCCTCCCGTTGACTTCAGTCAAGGGGTTGTGTATCAGAATATTTACTCAACTATCCATAACCTGAATTTTGGTACTAATAGACATAAAGGGTCTGAAAAAGAAACACAAACACATGACAAAGATGGACATTCCGATTGTAGCTATGATCAAGGCTGCGACCACCGAACAGAAGGAAGGAGGCACCGACATGGTGACACTCCTTCTTCTTCACCTTCATCATCTCCTTCATCCTCTCCTTCAGGATTAGGATGCAATCACAAAGAAAAAGACCATGAGGATAAGGGTAGGTGAAATGGGAGGACAAGGGCACTCTAGAGAAACACATCGTGAAAGAAGTGAGAGTAGGGAAAAACATGGGCATCATAAACGCAATAGACGAGATGATCACGATGAACCCCTACTCGCTACTCGAAGTATATTGGACATAAGTAAGGCCGTTAGGATCCCAAAAAGGCACCAAAAGAATATTAGGATCAAGAGATTAGACATGAACAATATCCCACAATTTGAAGGGGGATACAATGCTGATCCTCAAAATCATCTACAAGCATTTCATGATGCATGTGCCTTACAAAACATAGAAAACGAATGGCAAAAATTAAAGTTATTTCCACAGACACTAATCAAAGAAGTGGAAAGCTAGTATCGCTCCTTAGAACTAGAATCCATTCGTAGGTGGAGTACCATGTTAGAATTTTTCAATGATAAGTACCTAACATACTCCCAAGTGTCCAACCTATGAAAGCAAATCCAAGGCTGGAAACAAGGAGAACATGAACCCTTGGATGCTGCCATGGGCCGATATTATGCACTATTACATTGTTATCCTGGTCATGGTTATTCGCAGAGGGATAAACTACACCATCTCATAGATGGGCTTTGGCATGAAACGAGAAGAACCCTTGGGACTTATGCCCAAGGAAGACTATCTGAGCTTAGGACCCATTAAGTATAAAGATTATTGGAGCAAGTTGCTAAAGAGGAAGGTGAGTTACGAAAGAGAGAAAGTGCAAAGGAATATAACAGAGATCCTTCCCTCCGAAAGAAGGGAGTAAGATTTTGTTAGGATGAAGAATAGTCACCACTCAAAGAAATGATGAATAGGAAAAATTTTCCCATTCAAAAACTTGCATCGTAAGTATCAGCAAAGGTGGACCAAATGTGGGACTCCCTAGATGATAAATTTTAAACCATTCTCAAAATAATAAAGGAGTCTAGAGAGCAAGGTGAAAGGGAAAAGAAAAAAAGAGAGAAGCAGAATATGCATGTAACAAGGGTAACGACAAAGTTGCCATCATCAAAGAGGTTGTGGATTTAGATACAGACAATGATAGTGGATGCAAGATATGCCAATATGACCATCCTAAAGGATGTTGCCCTGTAATCTCACATCTGCAGGAGTCTGGGGTGTATGCACTTAACCCACAATTAAACAAAAGGCAAATGCCTTGAAGGTTATCTTATTCTCAAGGTAACCCAAGGTAGTTTCACCAACCCTTAACATATTATCCAAGTGGAACTCCACCACAACCAATCAAGCAGTATCAATAGTGGCAATACCCACAATCATGGGGAATGCCACAACCATAGCAACAGTATCCTTACCGACAACCTGACCCATACGGATATTACATGCAGCAGCTAATCTCTCCACGTGACTCTATTGGTCATGTCACTCCTCAACCTTAATACCAAGCCCATGAGTACTATAGGACTCCTTCTCCTAGGGGTAATGTTCCACAAACATACTATCCCTCCCATCCAACTACACCTCTTCCACCTATATCTCCATTACCACCTAGTCTAGCTATGCAAGGTGAACTCCCTACCCAACCACAGCAACATAATGCTATAAGGGCTATTAACTCTCAATCTACTATTGGTTTTGACAACCGCATGAATAAAAGATCTTTCTTTAGAACCAACAATCTAAATAAGCCCTTGCAACCATAAGTAATTAATCCTTTAGACACCTCATTACCAATTAAAACTTCAGAACTCCCTTCAGGCTAAACACCATGCCTAATGCATTTGGTCATGTTAACTCATGTCGTCACCAATTGGATTAAGGCTGACCATCTTCCTAGGAAATTTTCTGATCATAGAAGTCCTCTTATATATTTACAAATAGCTAGGAACAAACCTTGCAAGGCTCTTTTGTATTTAGGTTCCAGTGTCAACCTAATCTCTCAAGAAATGTACAAAGCCTAGAACTTGCCTCCACTAAAAAAGAGTAACATTCATTTAGAGTTGGCCGACCAGTCCATCACTATCCGATTAGGGCTAGTGGAGGACATTGTTACCACTATTTGTGGGTGGTCGTATCCAAATGACTTCCTAGTAATTCAAGTGAACAACGGTAAGGGGAACTTCCTAATCATAATGGAAAGAGCATGGCTAAGCATAATTGACACATGCCTAGGAATCCATGATCTTTCCCTAGAAATATCAAAGGAAACTACGTTACGAAAGATCAAGAAGAAGAAAGTTCTATGCATCGCATACAATGACATAGGATGTAATTACGTGCAAAAGTCATGGTTTGTGCAACGCTTAACATTACCTTCATCCAATCAGTGTGCCCAAGTGGCTAATATACAAAGATGCTTGTATGCAACAGCCATAAGACAAGAAGGCACCCAGTGGTTGACAGCTGATCCAGAGAGCAGTTCAACTATATGCATGGAACCAACTGAGAGTTTGACTTGCTCTTACATCAATAGCATAGACACATTAGAGCAAGTCCATTGCCAAATTCCAAGTCTTGACATTGAAAATATCAACTGGGAGAAGTTGGAAATCCCTGATAAGTTTAAGGAGGAGCCCCTTGAGTTAAAATCATTGCCCACCAATATGGAGTACATGTTTCTCAAGAATGGAAAATCGATAATTATTAATGTGAAGCTCACTCCTCAATAGAAAGAGAGATTGCTGAAGGTGATAAAAAAATAATCAAAAGCCTTTACTTGGTCATATCCTAAATTAATCAGAATAGATCCTAGGATATGCCAGCATAGAATTTACATCGACCCCTCCATGAAGCCTCAACGACAACCGTAGAGGTAACTTAACCCAAAGCTTAAGCAAGTGATTAAGGAAGAAATTGAATAGCTTCTAAAAGCTAGATTCATATACCCCATTAATGATAGTGAATGGGTTAGTCCCTTAGTTATTGTGCCCAAAAAGGAAGGTAAATGGAGGATGTGCATAGATTTTAGGCTACTAAATATGGCAACATTCAAGGACCACTTTCCATTGCCATTCGTCGACCAAGTCTTAGACACCATTGCAAGGCATCATTTCTATAGTTTTTTGGATGGGTACAATGGGTACAACCAAATACAAATAGCCCCAGAAGACCAAACCAAGAATACGTTCACTAGTCCTTGGGGAACATTTGCATACAAATAGATGTCGTTTGGCTTGTGCAATGCCCCTGCAACATTTCAACGATTAGTTCTAAGCATATTCTAGCAGTAGATAGGAAATGGTGTGGAAGTCTTCATGGACAACTTCTCCACTTACAGAGTGAACTTCGATCAAGCCTTGGACCGGTTAGAGCAAGTACTAAAGTGATGTGTAGAAACCAATTTAAAACTCAACTGGCAAAAAATCCATTTAATGGTCCAAGAAGGCATCATATTAGGGCATAAGATTTCACAAACAGGGATAGAGGTAGACCCTGAAAAGATCAAAGTTATCCAAGGAATCACTTAGCAACCTAAAATTGTAAAAGATATTTGGTCATTCCTTGGACACACTGGCTACTACAGAAGGTTTATTGGGAACTTTCAAAGGTTGTAAAATCATTGGTTGAACTAACAAAAAAGGACGTACCTTTTGAATGGACCAGGGAATGCGAATTAGCTTTCCAAACATTAAAACACAAGCTCATAGAAACACCCATTCTACAAGCTCCTTACTGGTCTATACCATTCCACATAATGACTAATGTGCCCACTTATGCTTTAGAAGCTATACTTACATACTTAGATAACCAAAAACATCCTTATTACATCCACTCTGCAAGTAGGAGTATTGCTGGTGCACAACTTAACTACACCACAATAGAGAAAGAATTAATGGTTGTAGTGTTTGCACTAGAAAAATTTAGGCACTATGTCTTGGGCTATCAGGTATTCATGCACATAGATCATAGTGTAATAAGGTTCCTAATGAATAAACCAACAATGAGCCCTCGCAGCATATGATGGCTCGTAATCTTACAAGAGTTCGATCTTACAATGATTGATC
>MNCI01008322.1:0-174083 GCA_015680685.1 Gnetum montanum | reverse complement strand
CTTATGAGCATTGTCAACATGATGGGGAATGACTACTAGAATGGAGGGTCCCCAACAATGGATTCAACCTTTAAAACCCTTCAATATATGGAGAATTGATTTTATGGGGTCCATTACACCAATGTCCAATGGGAAATCTTACATCATTGTTGCTATTGACTACTTCACAAAATGGGCAGAAGCAGCCACTGTTAAGAATTGTACATTATCTATAGCTATGTGATTTATTTAGAAATAAATCATAAATAGGTTTGGCATGCCTTGTGCACTTATTTCTAACAATGGCACACATTTCACAGGTGCAACTTTTTGGAAACTAATGTAATGCTTATGGGTTGAGCACGAACTGACTACACCATACCACCCTCAAGAAAATGGTTAAGCTGAGGTCACCAATAGGGAGATTACGAAAATATTGACAAGAACTATTAGCAAGTATAGGAGAGATTGGAGAACCAAATTGAACGATGCTCTTTGAGCATACCGCTCCACATGGAAACTCCTTATAGGCTACTCTCCCTATGAGTTAGTGTACAGGAAACTTCCAACGCTTGCCATTCAAGCAGAACTTCATACATTATCTATGGTATGTGATCTCAACCTTGACATTGATCTAGCACAAAAAGAATGGTTAATGATCCTTAACTTGCTAGATGAGAACCGATTAGCTGCCCTATCATCTAATGAATTACACAAGGCCTTCAATAAATGACATCATAACCTAAAAATTAGAAAAGTTAATATCAACCAGGAGATAAGGTTCTATACTGAAATCCCACACATGTGCCACAACGCACTAAATTTCAAATGCTATGGGAAGGATCTTATATTATTTACGCAACTTTTACTTCAAGGGCCATGATGATTTACCAACCTGAGAGCTTGAATAAGAAATTGTTGGTCAACATCCAACAAACCAAACCTTTCCATGAGTTTAGAATAGCCAGTACCAATACTACCTCTGTTGGTGGACAACCCTACTCATTATTTCAGATCTCATCCTTCCAACTCAGTCGTGGGGGAGATGGCCACCAATGCTAATCATTCTAAGCCCTCAGCTTCTTTTTTTTTTGTATTTTTGTTTTACACATTTGTTCTCAATTTTATTTTATTTTTTTTACACCATCGTTCACATTTTTTTCCTATCTCTTTGTTTGATTTACTTTCATTCGTCATACAATAAGTGCTCATGATGGTGGATTATACTATAATGGTGTTGATTGCTAATGTTGGGTTTTTACCTTTGATTTTCAATGTTAATACTATGATATGGTTCTTTTGATAAAATAGGCAATGAGTCCACACCGTCCATTCCTCAATTCAACTCTATGGTCTCCCTTGGTTTTGGAACTGTATTGTCCCTTTTTCTAAATAAACTTATTAATGAATTTGTGGCTTCATATTCTTCAAACTAAGGAAGGATTCAATGATTGAAAAGGGTGTGACTTTAAGGGGATTTGATACATGTGTGTTGGCTATTCTATTGGGTACTCGGATGCTTTTCATAGGTTCTCCGCCATTCCACTGATGACCAAACATCAAGAAGTCGAATAAATCAAATAAGTCTTTTCATGGTGTGGTTCTCACGCAAAAAAAAAAAAACTAGTGAGAATTCAAAGAACACCCCTTAGACATGATAAAGAAATCTGGGCTACAAGCACTAGTTATGACACTAGAAAGACATGTTACCCATGCCTGAAGGTTCCCTCTAACTAAGGCCCTTTCTTGCTTCCTGCTTCTCCATCTCACTCTCCTTAGAATGGTGGTGACTCTTTGGGGAAGTATTCTTATTGCTTCAAGGGGATGGATTGGCCAATTGTATTTATGTGAGATCACTGAATGTGGTTTGTTTGAGTTTGAATTTGGAATGAGTTCTACTTAGTTACCTTAACCATAAAATAAACAAGGGACTTTACACAACCTTGCTCTTGGGATTCCATTCCATTTTCTACTCTCCATCGTTCTTTCCATTTTCCACCTCATTGCCAGTTTTATGATTAGTATATCTCCTGTTGGATGCATTGTTATTCTTTGGTAAATTCTTGTGGGTCAATCTTTAACCATTGTTTTACATATGTCATTCCTAGAGCCTATGGACTCTTTGGTTTGTGGGTTTTTCAAGGCATAAAGGGCATGAGCTTGCTTTGGGGAGGACCCATTGACATTCCTTCAGGCGCAATTGTTAAATTCTTCTCCTTAAACATTTCTTGCAATCAGTAATTTCTCATTTCATCCCCATCCATGACATCCATTTTCTTGGCATCACCATTGTTATTTTTCCCATTTTTCTTGTCCCCTATACTTTTCCACCCTATTGTTACTAGAGGTTTGCTCTTAGTCATGGGGGCCCTGTAACAAATTTTTCCATTCTACTACTTGTATCACCCCTACACCTTGGGTAGTTATCAGTGATAAACCTCTAACCTAGTTTCTGCCATAACCACAACCTAGCCAATGCACTTTATATCAAGGCAAGGTATCAACTGCATCATGGTTTACATATCCTTACTCATTCGTGATTGTGTTGTATGTGCAGATGGTGAATACACGAACTATGGACTGGGATAGGAGGAAGCACTCAGGATGGACTGGAGCTGGAGCATTTACACCAAGAACAAGTTTGGTTACATGGCTATGGATAAACAACGAATGGCACAATCGTGACATCAGCAACAACGCACCTCATTTTCCTTACTCTCTCTTCAAGCTATCGGATGAGGGTCTGGATGTCATCTATGTACAATGTTCACCATAAAGGGTGTGAACACTAATGTTGTAATATGTTTGTTGATCCATTCATCAGGCACTTTGAGTTTGTTATTCTCTGTCACTATCTATTCTCATTCAGTAAATAATCCCATATCGTTCCAATATTTTGTAAAGAACTTGAGGACAAGTTCTCATTTAGTCATGGGGGTATGATGAGCCACATTATCGCATACACGATATTGAGTACGTGATATTGCATAAGTGATATACATATGCGATATCGGAGCCTTCTAAGCAATATCACATACACGATATTGGGGCTTCCCTCATTGCCTATAAATAAGAGGTGGGTGCACTTAGTTTGTATAGTTAGTCTTAGTCCCTTACCCAAACTCTTTCCTTTTTCCCTTTCCAAAGATAGAATTATTTCTAAGTGCCCGTAGTAGGAGTCATAAAGTGAATGGATCTTTATTTGAGCATTGTGTACCTGAGCACACCTTGTGTACAACAATAAAGATGAACTTTGCGATAAACCTTGCAGCATTTAGAATATATTAATTAATGTTAATTACTATTACTTAATGCTTTCCTTAGTTAATTAATGTTCTCTCTCTCACCCTACAACTCTCCTAAGTAAGCACACTCAGTATGATCACTTCCAGCATGCGTATAATGCTTGGTAACCTAGTAATGATTAGTGTTTAGTAATCCCAGTAGTGTTGCACTAGTTTAGAATGTGTATGGTAAGTGAGAATGGATGCTGGTGTTAGGACTAGTTAAAGCATAGTTGAGTAGTTAAATTAAAATTAGTTACTTAGTTATATCTCTCCTCCCTTTATAGCACTAGGACATAAAAACATAAAAACTATAAAAATCATGTACCTCAAGTTTACTTAACCATACAATCGTGTTATATAAGTAAGCTTGGGAAGACAACAATTAATCAACCCATCCTTGTTCCACAAAGGTGCATAAGGACTTAGTCCTTGGAATTCGACCGAATTGTGCGTGGATGCTCGTATTCGTATGGTTGAGCATAGAGATACCTCACCACTCATCAACTACTTTTTCATGATCTTCATATCTCTAGAGATATATTCTCAAAAATTATCTCATTTAAGTTTTTACTTTCTCCACTGCAAGGAATTGTTAACATTTTGAAGATATAACTAAGAAAAGGATATATGGAGCACTAAATTGTCACTATTTAGTTTAATTTTTAAAAGGATGGCTTTATTAGTTTAAAGAAAAATTGTCAGAGTTGAAATGAAAATTTTAATAAGGATCCTTAGTGTAACATCCCTATTAATTATCTATAAAATCCTATAAATAACTAATAGAAATGCAGTGAAACCTCAAAGATCTAGATTTAACCTTGATTTACTAATTTAGAAAGTAGTTGTAAAATAAATAAAAATAAAAACAAATGCAAGCACAAAAATATAGATATTAAAAAATTCGACTAATTGGATCACTAATAAAATTACATTTCTAATGATACTTGTTTCTTCTTAATCAGACATCTAGAAATAAAGATATTCACACTCGAAGTTTATTAGATTAAACAATAAAATGAATTAACAATTAATAAAATATTAATATAAAATAAAATAATATGATTTTCTCTCTAAACATATAAAATAAAATATTAAGTTATTTACTATTTTGTTTTGATAGTTTGTTTTGTAGCATGAGCCCCATCTAAAAATCATGTTCAAGGGAGTTTCAAGGTGGATTTCCTCTATTGTGAAGGTGTTCTAATCCTTCCTCCATGTGTTGCATGTAGATTTAGTAAGAAGCTTCAAGGTAGGAGTTAGAAGAAGGAGTAACCTAGGATGTAGAATAATCAATTATGATTTTTCTTTATCATGTTGGCCACTCTATGGATTGTAATTTGACCATACATATGGACTTTACCTTTAAGTTTTAATGTTATGACATATCAAGACCTAAGTGGGCATAATTGTATTAATATGAATTTTCAAGTGATTTTGAAGTTAAAAAGTTTTTAAGGTTTGCATTCATTTTCCATGGTTTATAAGTATTCAAACTACCTAAGGCTTTGTTGAGCAATTAAGATCTATTTGTCATTCCCCAAGGATGATCAAGCTTTTAATTAAATTTCCAAGTGTAATTTTTACGATGTGAGAATTGGCACTAGAGGAACCTTCATCCTTATTGCCCTAAACCTTTTCTAGGCTTTGCTCTTTAACATCCTCCATTTCTTTATCAAAGGGTTCATATGACTCATCATGATGACATATTTCTTTAGCTTATTTGCTTCCTTCCATGAATGCTAAAAAACCCTACAAATAATCAAATGAAGAAATTCATCAACTATGCTAAAGTCTCCTAAAATTTGAAAATCCTTAGAAAATCTCATATCCAAATTGTAAGAGTTAAACCTTACTATTTTTCTTACAAAAATCAAAAGCAAATGCAACACTGGTAATTGAAAAAATATGCACCACTTACCTTACTTCACAATGCTTGTGTCTAGTTTGAATTATTTCCCTTAAAAACCTAAACTTTTCAATCTAGTATCCACCTCACCTTATTCTAGATTGATGTTGAATTATGATTATAGTATTTGCCTTGACGCTTATTAAAAGGATGGAAATGTGGCTCATCACTTTCTTGCAGGGTTGTTAATGGCACTTTTCAAGGAGCTAGATCTAGTCGTCCACATATCATACAATGTGACATATTGTCAATTTAATCATGCATATATCTCTCATGCAAATTAGATAATAAAAGTGAGTTAGAAGAAGCAAATATCATCAAAAATTAAGAAAATAAAATAAAGGAAAATTAGGAAATATATAATTTAACAACATGACATAGAGGACTTTTATATAGAGGTCGGTAACCAATTAAAGATCATCACAATGGAAAATCATTTGAATAAAAGAGATAAATGGAAACTAAGATAGGTTCTAAATGAGCATAAGAATATTTTCTCTTGGCATTACAAAAACATGCTTGGACTAAGCAAATAAATTATGATATACAACATTGTTATAAAATTGAATGCTAATCTGGTCAAATAAAAATTGAGAAAATTACTAGAGGTTAGTTTCATAAGATCATTTGATTACTATAATACCTTGTATTTTTGGTACCTTAAGCTAGTATTATTTATATTGATTCTAAGAATTACATAAGTGTTTCTTAAATGATTTGGAAGAAGACAATTGATACAGGAATAGTTGGTAAGTGAACATTATAGATGATCCATCACTTACGTGAAACAATAAATATCAAACCTTTTTTATGACGATAGTGGGGAGCTAGGGCTTTAGGATAGCTATAGGATTGATACTAATCACAAACGCTACCCAACTATTGATCAATCATGAGTAGGTTTGAAGAGGCAAGATTTACAACAAGAGGCCTTAATGGCTAGTTTAAGTTAATGTCAATCTTATAGTTATTCTAAAATGTTGGAAACCTCACTAAAATATCACAAGTAGTGTAAATCATGGGTTAATGGTAGGTTAACACATTAACAATAATTATTAATGGTTTTGAATAAAAAATTTGTTAATTGAAATTTTTTGTTGGTTCGAACAATGTGCTTTGCAACATGGATCTCATGTTCCAACTTAATTGTATATGGTACTAAGGTGGTTTTCTCTACTGTGAAGGTATTCTAATCCTTCTTACATGTGTTTCATGTAGATTATAGTAAGGAGGTGATGGGCAGTGGAGTACTTAACACCCAACCATATGAGATATGAGTGTTTACATGAAATCTCAATCAAACTCCACAAATAAGGCAATGTGATTATACCAATAATTGATTGGCATTCATGATCATTATCTTCCCACATGAGTTTGTAAAATCAATGCATATGGTTTAACTCATAGTGAAGTATATGATATTGATGCTAAATTGGCCATTAGGCTCCTAGTAAACATGAAGTGAAAGTAAAGGTTTATAAATCTAAGTAACAGTGAAACAAATCTAAACTAGCCTATGTGATCAGCAGCCAATCCTGATCTTTCGGTCACACCTTGGACTTTGTGTAACTACTATTGGGATTACCAAGTACCATACTACTGGATGTACCAAGTGATAGTACTACTAGGTTACCAAGTAATTACACTTATGTGCTTGAGATTAGTCGTACTCGTTCCGCTTAACAACATTAAAAGTAAATTGCAAGTAATGGTAAACATTAACTATGAAAATAATAAACAATGAACCAATTGGAAACAAAGATAAAAATAAGTGTGGCTGCAATGATGTAGAGTAATCTTGATCTTTATTGCCATGCATGCAATGCATCCAAGTACATCACACTCAAAGAAAGACTTTGTTCAATTACAAAACATCACACTATAGGCATACATTGCTAAGTACTAAATTCAAGAAAACAAACTGAAAGAGCTCTATTACTATGCTAATGTATCTCCTTAGTTCTGTGTGCCTAAGTGTTGCTTATATAGGCTGATACACACTCCATGATATCATTTATATGATAACATATTCTGAGATACAATAACTTATCTACGACATCATAGATACAATATCATAACTACGATATCATTACTGCAAAATTTTTGACTTTATCATACCTCCACAAATAACTAAAAACTCGTCCTCAAGCTAAAACAAAATGAGGATGGAGTTTCTTACAAAATTGGGAGGTAAGTTTTCATGATAGTAACTTTTATATACATGACTCTATAGTGTTGTAGTAGAGTTTACAAAAATGACACATTTTATGACATGACAAAAAAAATAAAAGTTAATGAAGCTAGTGTAGCCTTATGTTGTTCCAAGTGGTGGTGGCTAAACTTATTGCAATTTAGGAGTGCCTAAAGCTTCTCTTCCTCCATTCTGAAATCGTGAACTATCCATGTCAATGAGCTAATGTTTGATGGAGATGGCACATTCCACAAACATGGCAGTTGCAGAAACATTTGATTAGCTTTAACATACCATGATGCAAACTATCATCTCTATTCTTCAAAATTTCTAGCCTTTTTTCTGAGTTCATGATTTTCTATTAATCTTCTAGCTAGATTTGCTACTACATCTTTCTACCCTTGCTGGCCAACCTTAACTGCTTCTAGTTTTGAGTTTGCTACCTGAAGTTTTTGTAGAGCATCTTTGTGGTTTTCAAACTCTTTCTCATATAAGGCATAAGTGGTTGCTACTTATTGTTCTAGCTCATTTCTGGGCCCACCTACTATTAACATGGCCAAATTAACATGACAAAGGTTTGCTAACACCATGTTTTCTTTCAAGTCCTCTATCTACAGGTCTTTATTTTTCACTTTTGCTTTATAGGTGTGGGTCATGCTATCCAAGATGGGTTGCCATTCTAAATTTTTTGCTAACATTGAATTAATTCTAGCCTTCGCCATTTGGATCTCTTTCTCATTGATTTTTTTATACATTCCCACCTAATCTTGGAAGTATTCCTTGAGTCGTTTATGCTTCTTTGCCTCATTCTGCCATCTGCTAATTTTGATTGCTGAATTTTGACATATGATGCATACCTCCTTCATGGAGAGGGTTATGTTTTCTCTTGCAAGATAGCTCATATCTTGGTTAACCCTCATCAGTTTCTCTCTCAACTAATGGATACTTTCTTCTAGAATGTTTTTCTACTTTTCTACTATGGTCAACCTCATGTTGTCTATAGCAAGTTGTTTCCTTTCTTCCTATAAGGAAGTAAGTGCTTTGGCATGGGCATATGATTGGGCTTCAACTACTAAAGATTTCATACTACCTACTCTTTCTCATTTTCTATGTCTTTATTGTTCTTAAAGAGGAAATTGATCTGCTTAGTTCTGAATTGTGCTATCTAATCTGGTGCTATGAGCTGAGTTAGATCTCTCCTTTCTACTCTCAGGGCTACAAACTCTAGTTGTAATTAGCAAAGCTCATTCTCAACATGCTCTACCCTTGTTTTAGCCATGATTAATTTTTGTTTAGTGGTAATTAATTCAAATTGTATTGCAGTGACATCACTAGGAATATCAAAGAGATTTGTCATAACTTGTCCTATCTACAATAGTGTATCTAACACATCTTCATGTTCTGTAGGAGTCATAGAGGTACCAACCAGCATTTGACCATCTTTTTTTTGGAAACGTCATCTAGTGGCACAATAGGTACATTAAATGATTCTTTGATATGATCTGTGATCACTTCTGTAACTCTCATTGCATTATGGTGTTGCATGACCACAATTATGGCTCCTTCTCTAGATTCAAACATCACTTAGAATGATGTAGCATTCCCAAAAACCTGTTGTGGCCACTAGGCCTCTCCTCCTAACTACAATAATATTTTTCCACTAGTAGGATTTGTTGAAATGGTTGGTCTAGCTGCATCATCAATAAATTTGAATAGATTGGCCTCTTCTCTACTTTCCCAACTAATAGTTTCTGTAATTTTCTACAGATGACTCATTAAAGATCTATAATCTTGCAACGGTGGTTGTGAAACTTGTGATTGTTGTTGTTGTTGTCTTCTGGTTTGGGTAGCCTCCTCAATGCCTAGTTGTTCTTCTAATTGGTCCTTTTTGGGAGGCACTAGCTTGAGCATTTCGACATATGAAGCATTCTATGCCTTTCTTAATGCATCATTTGTATACCCTAGGATGCTAGGTCATTTGCATAACTTTTGGATAAGGCAAGGGAATAGATGTGTTAACTTGTATACCTTCTTCTCCTTGAATTGCCTTTGGATTTCTATGAAGTAGAGATGAGTGATGTTCACATTGAACTTTCCCATTAATATTTCACTCCCTCTGGCCACATATGTAGAGATTCGATGCAATCTCTTGGTAGGAAATAGGTGATAAGTGCCAATTTTGAAATAGATCTTTTCTTCTGCATTTAATTCACTGTATTATTTATCTTCCTTTCCATATGCCTGCTACAACCACAACTTCCTAACATCTGTGTCAGATCTAATTGATATTTGTGCCACCTTTGCTCCTTGATTAGGCACATTCAATACCTCTATGATTTCCTTAACTAAGTAAGATACTACTATGCCTTTAATTTGTATTGTAGCATTAGCTTCTCAATTTTTTCAAAACTGGAGTGTTTCTCCCAAATACCACTCTTCATTGTTTATCAAAGTAGGCCATAAAAGAGATGACTAAAGTTGGTCCTTAACAACTTCTAGACCAAATTCCAAAAATGAACCAAAGTTGGGTTCCACAATGACTATTGACATGATGAATTTTTTCTAAATAGCCTAAAGGCATTCAAGTGATAGTGTAAGTTTTTGTTCCTAGATGAGCACTAGTGGAACATCTGCTTCTACTCAAGCAGATTACTCTGTGGTAGAAGTTTTTTGATGAATGCTAAAGGATTGTGCCTCCTATTCTCCTTATTCTACTTACAAATTTTGCTTACTCGCTTGCCCTCTTCCATAGTCTCATGATCTTTTGCTTGTCAATTGTGGAACTTCTCCTTGTGCTCCTCTTTTTGGAGCCATCTACAATCAATCAAGGATTTGGAATCACTAGAGTATTCTCATAAATGAGCAACAATTTGATACCTTACTCATACCTTTAGTTATATCGAGTTCTTAGTTCATTACAATTGTAGAGTTAGAAAATGTTTTAATAACAACCCCATTAGTACTTTAAACAAGTGACATGACAATTAGAAGTCTTCTTAAAGTTATTTTAGCCTTAACATGGGTGATTTAATTTTTAAGTTCTTGATATGTCTCCTTAGACTTACCCCTATAATTCCTTCTA
Source organism: Gnetum montanum (assembly GCA_015680685.1). Taxonomy (NCBI): domain Eukaryota; kingdom Viridiplantae; phylum Streptophyta; class Gnetopsida; order Gnetales; family Gnetaceae; genus Gnetum; species Gnetum montanum. The sequence goes on along the minus strand of MNCI01008322.1, from coordinate 163,638 downwards.
GTTGTTAGCAATTTCAAAAAAAAAATCGACTCAAATTTCCCTTACTAGCATCCCCCCACAACTAAGGTGATCAGTCTGGGATCATGTAGATTTGAACATCATGCAAATCAAGGTAATAATGAGCAAGTTATGAGCACTAGAAGATGGAGTGTCATAGCTCTTAGCTACAAAGAAAAATTGGCAATAATTCCCTTCTTATGAAATTCAGAAATGAAAAATTTGTCTAACTCCCCTGCAATATATATAGTTTTTATATGTGTGATATTGTAAATATGACATCATAGATGCAATATCATAGGTGCCTATAGTATCGTAGATGTGATGTCACCATAGAAAAAATCAAAATTTCTAAATTTTTTTCTCAGAAAAAATTGAGTCCCATAGGATAGTTGGAAGATATGCATCATGTTGAAAGGGCCTTGAAATGGAGATGATGCTTCAATTATGAGAAATAAGCATTGAAAATCTATGATTAAGAAATATTGAGCTATGAAATTGTATGAGGTGTTGATGGAATGAATGAGATAGACAATGGTGTTATGTCATTAGAATGAATAGTGTGAATGATATGGGAAATATTTATTGTTATTTAGTAGAATTGGAAGGCTCAAGATGATGTGGAATTGCTTGGCAGGTATAAGATACAACAATTATACATGTGGGTCCTCCCTAAAGTAGGCTCTAGCCCTTAATGCCCTTGTATAACCATGCCTAAAAGTGTCATTAGGCACTTAAGGAGTTGAATGTAACACATACCTGTTTAGCAAGACACACATGTTAGTACCACCATATTAGGAGTATAACACTATGCTATACAAAATCATAAGTTATGATTATTCGAACATTGAGATGAAATGAGTTTGGAAGGAATTGTAAAAATCAGGACATGAGGTGTTTTACCATAGGCATAATGAATTCTTATGTTTTATTAGTGGTTAAAGTAATCATTATCCTTTCTGTCTAAGATTCAAACCAAGTCCAAACCACATCCAATGACATCACATTGCTTCATCTCATGGAATTATAATTGTAAGAGTATTAATGTTACAAGGAGTATTGTCACTTAGTGTATTGTCCAAGGGAGGAGTTTATTCATAGCACTTGTTTATTTTTTTTTATACTCATGAGAAGTTGCCTACCTTCAAGCATGGGTAACATGTCTTTCTAGTGGGACCCCCCATAAATTTATTTTGTGCCTTTTATTTTTTATTTGTGTCAACCCTTTTAAGGCAGCACTTATTTTATTCTTACTTCCATTTTTTGTTAGATCTGCAAGAATATAATACAACCTTAGTAACATAATAGAACTTACAATAATAATCCAAAAAGAATCTACAAGTCCCCTTGATGTCACACCCTTTTCATTCCCCTTTGGTTCTTCACTTTTTCTATCCGGGCATAATGACCACAAGTTTATTCTTAGTCTAATGATGGAAAGAATATCATTATGGCCATTGTAAGAACCTCTTATTATTGGAATGGATGGATGAATGATGTGTGCTCACTATGCAAATAATCAATTTCTTATGACTTGATTTCATAGGAAAATTTTCACCTTATTGGACTACATCTTGCCTTTATTTAAATGTGTTTTATTAATGATCAAAAATTATTTACAAAAGGTTTGAAACAAGGTATAAAAGAAATGGGGAAGATGGTAAAACTTATGAAAAAGTATAAAGAATGAAAAATGTTAAAGAATTGAAAAATATTTAAAAATGTGAAAAATTGAAGAAATGAGAAAAATGTAAAAGAATGTGAAAAATAAAAAGAAAATGAAAATTAAGAAAATAAAAAAATTAGTAAGGTCCCTACAAGTTTAAATGGACACCCCCATGACTATTATGAAGATCATGAAAATGGAAAATAGAATAAGTGGAAGATTGGTGAGTAGGTTGGGTAGATTTCTTTGAGTACTCATAGTATGGTTTGACTTGTTAGCTATTGGCAAGGATAGGCTTATGTCGGCTAGATGGGTGATGAATATGTAAGGCACCAAATGGATAAGTGATGTGTACTATGTATGGTCCCTCCCAAAGTGTCTGAAATTTAGCCTTTTGGGGTAAATGACTAGGATTGTAATAGAGGACCTTGTCACCCAGTTGTACGATTACATTTCTTATCCATGAATCATGCCTAAGTTTGAAGTAGTGCTTTTGGACTTCACTACCCATAAGTGCTACTTATCTATTTTCATCTAAAAGATTCAGATTCACTAGACATTCCTTTTGTGCTAAACTTAAATCAAGGTTAAGTTCACTAGTAGTAGCTAAAGTGTGAAGCTCTGCCTGGATTGGAAGTGTCAAAAACTTTCCATAGACTAACTCATATGGGGTGTACCCTATAGGTAATTTCCAAGATGTTCTATAGGTCCATAGAGCATTATTTAATTTTCTACTCCAATCACGTCTAAACCTACTAACTGTCCTAGTAAGTATTCTAGTAATTTTGTGGTTAGTAATTGTAGCTTAACCATTTTCTTAGGGATGATATGGTGTTGTTAATTTATGATTAGCCCCAAGTTGTTCCATGATTTTCTTAAAGGTAGCACCAATGAAGTAGGTCCCATTATTTGATATTACCATTCTGGATACTCCAAATTGATTCACCACATATTGTTGGAAAAACTTAACATGTGTTTTTTCTATACAATCCTTTACTACTGCTACCTCTGCCCACTTTGTGCAGTAATCCATAGTCACAATAATGTATGTTTTTCCATTTGACATTAATTGAATAGGCTCCATAAAATCAATTCCCCACATATCACAAGGATCCAACAGCTGTATCCAATGTTATGGTCCTTCATATTTGGCCATAATTCCTCCATCTCTTTGGCACTGTTCACATGATTAGGAAAAAATGTGGGCATCTCTGAATAAAGTAGGCCAAAACTAGCCTACCATTGGTAACTTAAATGCTATTCTACACCCTACATACTGGCCACTACATGGACCTTCATGGGCATCTTGTAACACTCTTTTTTGGTCATGATCAAGCACACACCATCTAACAAGCCCATATGCACAAATTTTGTATAGGTTGCCATTTATTTCCATGTATTTTTTAGCTTTTTCAAGGAATGGTTCACGTTGTTTTCTATTCCATTCAACAAGAAGCTCTTGTGTGGTGAGATACATCAAGTACTCTGCAATCCATGGCTGTTCTACTAAATTTACAGCCTTTGTCATTCTAGTGAAGAGGTCCTCATCAGGAAATTGATCTAATAAGGGTTCTCTACTCAATTGTCTGCATCCCATTTCAACCTTAATAAATGATTAGCTACAACATTTTTTGTCCCTTTTTTATCAATCATTGTGATGTCAAACTCTTGAAGAATCATAAGTCATCTTATCACTTTGGGACTAACCGTTAGCTTGTTCATTAAAAATTGGATGGCACTATGGTCTGTGTGGACATAGATCTTGTAACCAAGCACATAATGTCTAAATTTTTCAAGTGCATACACCATAGCCATCAACTCCATTTCAATTGTGATGTAGTTTAGTTATGCTCCAGTGATGCTCCTGCTAGCACAGTGTATGTAGTAGGTCTCTTTTTATCATCAACCAAGTGCATAGTTAGAGGCATTAGTCATACTATGAAAAGGTCTTGACCAATCTGAAGCTTGGAGGATTAGTATCTCAACTAGGTTCTACTTCAAAGTTTCAAATGCCTTTTCACATAACCTAGTCCACTCAAAAGGTGCATCCTACTTTGTGAGTTTTACTAGCAGTTTGGCTATTTTCAAGAAGTTTTTGATAAATCTTCTATAGTATTTTGTATGATACCAAAAAGATCTCACATCTTCTACTATTTGTGACTTTTTTGAGTGATGTTTTGGATAACTCTAATTTTTTTAGGATCTACCTCTATATCCCTTTGGGAGATTTTGTGTCCCAATACTATACCTTCCTAGACCATGAGATGGCTCTTCTACCAATTGAGCTTTAGATTAGCTTCAACACATCTTTTAAGTACTTACTCTAACAAATCCAAAGCTTATTTGAAATCTAGCCTATATGTGGAGAAATCATCCATGAAAACTTCAACACCATTACCTATCTACTTTTGGAAGATGCTTAAAACTAGTCTCTAGAAGGTTACTAGTGCACAAACCAAAAGGCATCTATCTACAAGAAAACATTCCCCATGGACTAGTGAACATGGTCTTCCCTTGCTCCTCCAGTGCAATGCAAATTTGATTATATCCGATGTACCCATCCATAGAACTATAGTACTCATGTCCTAAAATTATGTCCAAGACTTGATCAACAAATGGCAATGGGAAATGATCCTTAAACATGGTTGAATTCAATAGCCAAACATTGATGTAAACATGTCAATTGCCTCCCTTCTTTGGAACTATCACCAAAGGACTTACCCATTCACTATCCAAAATTGCATAAGTGAATTCTATCTTTAGCAGCTTTTCCAATTCCTACTTGACTACCTCCTTGAGTTTAGGATTAAGTCTCCATTGAGGTTGACATTTTGGTTTGACTACAAGATCAGTGTATATCCAATGTTGGCAAATTTGTGAATCAATTCCTATGATATCATCATAAGACCATGCGAATGGCATAGGCCATCTATTGGGCACTTCTAGTAGTTTCCCTTTTTACTCCTTGTCTAGGTTGGCATTGATAATTACCAGCCTCTTGTTGTTCAAAAATGCATATTCTAATGTTGCCGGTAGGGCTTTCAATTCCAACGATTCCAATTCCATTATGTCTGGGATTTCCAAGTGTTCCTAGTTTGTTTCTTCTACTTGGTTATTCTAAGGGTAAGAGTGTATTTTCCTTAGTTGTTCCAACTTATCTATTTTTGCAATGTAGGTATTGATGATATGGTCTTCTGGTTCCTTGTGCTTATCGAATTTGGTTTCTTCACTAGTAATCAGCCACTAGGTGCCCTCTTGTTAGCATATAAGCAATTTTGCACATAATTTCTTTCTACGCATTGATTGCATGCCTTAGTCTCTTTCCATTTAATAGCCAAAATTCTTTGCATGCAATTGCACCTATGATCATTGTATGCGATACATGGAATCCTTCGTCTGTGTATGATTCTGGCTTCATCTTCCTTGGAAATTTCCAAGGATAAATCATGAATTCCAAGCTTAGCATCCATGGTGCTCAGCTAAGCTCTTTCCATAGTAATTGGAAACTCTTCATTATTTTTCCCCACATGAATTAATAGAAAATTGGTAGGATAGGACCAACCACTAATGGTGGTAATCACATCATCCACCTATCCAAGTAGTACTGTGATTAACTAGTCTACAAGCTTTAAACAAATGTTACTTTTCTTTAGTGGTGGGAGGTTCCAAGCTTGGTACATGTCCTAAGATATCATATTAACTCTAGACCTAGAATCTAATAGAGCTTTGCACAATTTTTGTCCTGCTATTTGGAGATAAATCAAGGGCCTTCCTAGATTAGTTCTTTTCTATGAAATAGTCCATACCTTGATCCAATGGATTACTATTTATGTGAGCATAACAGTTGTCATGTTTGAACCTGATGAAGTTGGAAGCTTATTGCACTGAAAAGGACTCAATGTGAATGGGGTGGAGTAAGATGTGTTTCTCATCCGTTGAGTCTTCTCTAGACTCATTCTAAAGAATAGTCATTTTCTGGGTTAAGACTCATAAGTAACCTTCTTCTCATGTGTATTGACTATCCTTGTAGCATTTTTTGGCTGGGGTTGTGATGGCAAGTTCCCCTGCATAATAGGAGATGGCACTGGTGGCATAGGACTAAAGTGTTGAGTAGAAGGTTTAGCTATTAGTGGATACACATATGGGCTGGAATCAATCCTTGGTGGCATCCATCTGTGGTATTCTACTAAATAGTACTATGGGGTTTGAATAGCTACACAATCAGGAAAAATTGAATGCTACACATAGTATCCATAAGGATAAGGTTGTCGATATGGATATTGTTGGCATGGTGATGGCATGACCCATGATTGCAACTACTACCACTATTGATGGTACTGCTCCTATGACTACAGCAAAACTCCACTAGGATAGCACTTTGGTTAAGGTTTCTATCTGTAGTTACCTTGAAGATAAAGTAACTGTTTGGGCTTTTTTTTTCAACAAATTGTGGGTTAAGTGTGTATGCCCTAGTTTCTTGCAAATGTACCATGACTGGAAAACATCCCTTAGGATGTTTGTACTGGCACATGGTGCAACCTTCATCATCTGTTAAGCTAGTGTCTGAGTGCCTAGCTATTGCAACATCTTTGCCCTTTTGTTCAAATTCCCTCTTCTTCTTTTTATCTTTGCCTTTATTGAGTGCTTATTCTACTTTCTCCTCCACAGTCTTTAGCGCTATTGTACATTGTTCATCTACCAAATTGCACATTTTCACTACTTATGCTGCTACATTGGTAATAGATTTCTAAATCAATAGTGTCTCTTTCCTAATGACCTGGTCCAAGGTTTCTTCTTCTTGGGTTTCATAAAATTGTACATCTCTTTTTCTAATGGATGGATCCCTATTGTATTTTTCACCTAATTCCCTTTTTCTACATTCTTCTTCTTCCTTTGCCACTTGATCGATGAGTCTTTGAACCCAATGGATGGTTAATTCTGATAGTCTTCCTTAGGCATAAACCCCAAGGATCTCTCTTGTTATGTTTGTCAGCCCATCTAAGATGTGCTTAAGCTATTACTTTGATGAAATTCCATGGCCTAGACATCTATGTAATAGTGAATAATACCTATCCATTGCTACATCAAGGGTCTCGTGAGTCCTTTGCTTCCAATTCTGGATTTCTTTTCTTAGATTTGATGCTCATGAATAAGTCTGATATTTATCATTAAATATTTCAAGCATGGTACTCCAACGTCAGATGGATTCAAGTTTCAGTGATCTATACCAGCTTTCCACTTCCTACACAAGTGTTATAGGAAGCAACTTCAATTTCTACGAGCCACTCTCTATGTTTTGAAGGGCATAAGCATCATGGAATGCTTGAAGGTGATGCTAAGGATTAATGGTAAAACTGCCTTCAAATCAAGGCATGTTATTCATATCTAGATGTTTGATTCGACTATCTCTCATGTGCCTGGTTAGTATGTAAACTACTTCCTAAATGTTGATCATGCTCCAGGTTTCCATAAGGGGTTCATCATCATGATCAAGTTCATAGGCTCTGTGGTAGTGGTAATCCCTTCTATGCTCATGCCTCTCTTAATCCTCTCTTCTATCTCCTTGCCTTCTTCTTTCATACTCATCTTCTAAATTAGAATACCTTGAGTATCGGTCATGATGACCATGAGGTCTTCTCTTTTCCTTATCAAAGTCTTGGTACTTGTGTTGTCCCTTGTCATAGTCCACTGATGATCATGATGAAGTAGAGGAGATATCAGGAGAACGGTGCCAACTGGTTTTCCTTTCATGACTCTTGTGAGTTTCCTTATAGGACATAGCAAGATCCCTTGGCCTAGAGTCCCACTTGTATCTTGAGGCAGTAGCCTTCCCATTGTGTGTCTCTACTAGAGTAGAGTGAAGTTGGGCTTTGACAAGTTCCTCTAGTCTAATGATAGGTGTCTTTAATGGCTCCTCATGGTTTTGGTGGAGTTTTTCCAAAATGAACTTATCAACATCAAGCTCTTCTATGACAACAGATGTGTTGGCTTGCTTCCCTTTGATATGACATGTTTGACCTCTATAGTAGCATCTCTCTTTATCTACTCCCTTATAGGTTCATAGGTCTCAGCATGTGTTAAGTCACATGATACCCTTCTTGCATCTCGTCCAAGTGCATTCCCCTTAGAGAAATTGGTAGCATGTTTAGTGTTGCATGTTCAAAAGGTAGGACTATGTTACCTTGCATGTCTCTCCACCTTGTTTTTCCTAATGGAATATGAAGATAAAGTCTCTATGGTATGGATCAACATCAGCATAAGTAATACGTGTCTGCATTGGCATTCCCTAGTCCTCTTTATCAACAATTTTGTCACTACTCCTTGTTTCCTTAGCAAGTGATAGTTGATCATTATGTGAAGCCATATTATCATTTATTGACGGTTTGTATTAAGTGTGCTTTATATTAAGGTTGTGAAGATTAGAGTTAGGTTCTAATACAACAAATTGTGGAAAATTAATTACTTAGTATAACATTGACTTATCCCTGGAAATGGCACCAATGATGAACGATGGAGTATCCAACACCCAACCATATGAGATACGAGTGTTCACACGCAATCCTAGTCAAACTTCACAGATAAGATAATGTTATTATACAAATAATTGATTAGCATTTCCGATCATTATCTTCCCACATGAGTTAGTAAAATTAATGCATATGGTTTAACTGATGGTGAGGTATATGATATTGATGTTGAATTGGCCATTAGGCTCCTAGTAAACATGAAGTGAAAGTAAAGGTTTCTAAAACTAAGTGACAGTAGAATAGATCTAAACTAGCCTATGCAATGAGAAGCCGATCTTGATCTTCTGGTCACACCTTGGACTCCATGCAACTACTACTAAGATTACCAAGTACCACACTACTGGGTGTACCAAGTGATATTACTACTAGGTTACCAAGCAATTACACTTATGTGCTCAAGATCAACTGTACTCATTCTGCTTAACAACATTAAAAGTAAATTGCAAGTAATGGTAAACATTAACTATGAAAGCAGTAAACAATAAACCAATTGGAAACATAAATAAAGCTAAGTGTTGTTGCAATGATGTAGAGTAATCTTGATCTTTATGGCTGTGCATGCAATGTGTCCAAGTAAATCACACTCGAATAAAGACTTTGTTCAATTAGAAAACATCACATTGTGGGCACACATTGCTAAGTACTGAATTCAAGAAAACAAACTAAAAGAGTTATGTTATTATGCTAATGTATCTCCTCAGTTTTGTGCATCCATGTGTTGCTTATATAGGCTGGCATGCACTCCATGATATCATTTATACAATAATGTATCTATGACATCATAACTATGATATCGTTGTTGCAAAATTTTTGACTTTATCAAGAGGCTTGGATGGAGTTTCTAGGTAGTAGTGCAAATGATATCAAAGTATATAGCAAAAGAAATGGTGTGATGTAGATAAAGGTTTCAAGCCTTATTGTACTTTCAAGCCATGTTATGGATTTAAAAAGTTGTCTCATGTGGTTATCAATTATATCTCTTATAACTTTGGGCATAAAGGATTTGTACTTGAGATGTTGGTGTAATGTTACATAGATTTTTTTTAAGTGCTTATTCTTTATGATTTATTCAAGTATGCTTAATGGATTATAAGGCTATATATATGGTGAATTAATATTTCTCAACTGATTAATTTGGGATGTTAAGTCTTACATATGTAATATATGGATTTTTAAATAATTTATTGATACCCCTTAAGTGATTTTATAAATTTATTTATGGTTAATTTCAAGGGTGTTGACAACTATGGTATTTTTAGTAGTGATAAATGATTAAGAGAAAATTTTGGATGAATCATGAAATATGTAATTCCATAATGCAAAAGGAATCTTGCTAATGTGCTATTTTATCTTAGCCCAGCACAAGAATTGCATAGAAATATGGCACAAGATAATATAAGGATCATCACTCAAATGCTCAATGCTCATCTTGATAAGGTCATTGAATCAGGGAAAGTTTAACTTCTTTTTGGTTACATTAGGTTATAACGTAAGTCTTACCACTTGAGAAACAAGTAGAAGGAATCTTGGCAATGTGCTATTTTGTCTCAACTTAGCATAAGAATCACACATAAATTTTGCAAGATAATATAAGGATTATCACTCAGAATTCAATGCTCATCTTGCAAAGGTCATTAGATAGGAAAAGTTTAACTTGTTTTGAGTGGTTACACTAGGAACCTAGGTATTACCACTTGTCTTAGAACAACATAGAAATTACACAAAAATCTAGCACAAGATAACATTACATGATTATAGTTGACAAATAACACTAAAAAATACAGTTCAAGATTATGCTCAAAAATGACAACACAATTGATTACATGATTAAAGTGTGTAGCAATGAAATGTCTATGTACAATAATAATATATTATTGGTTTTTTAAAATGATACTATAAGTTGGTTAGGAAAGGGTTTTAGTAAAGATATGGTTAAATGGAGAAAAACTTTTTGATGAGCGGGTAGGTACCCCTACGTCCAACCATGCGAATCATGGGTGTTCACACGCAACTCGGTCGAATTCTATAGACTGTAAGCATTTTGCATACACCAAACCTTAACCAGAAAAACCTTATGTTAGAACAGTCATTATCTTCCCAACCTCACTTGTGATGTTCTAATTGTGATGGTTAAGTGAGATTGAGGCAACTGACTGTTATGGCTTTTTCACTTTATCTTCTAGCATCTAATTCTTGGAATGGAAAGTAAGGAATGGAATAATACATAATCTATAATTAGCCTAATCTATATCTTAACTCTTCCTAGCATAAGTATCTGATCCCATCTTCTGTGCACATCCTGAGCATCCCCTAACTACTACTGGGTTACCAGATGTTAAGCATCGTTGGGTTGCCAAGTGTTGGGTTTACATTCGAGATGGTCGTACTTATGGTTTCTATGAACTATAAAAGAGCAATAGCGATTAAAATAATAACAATGGAAACTTAAGGAATCATTAAAGCATAGAAATATTAAACTATCAAATGCATCAAATGACTAAGTCCAATTGCTATAAGGAATACTTGAAAAGCTCATCTTTATTGCCATTCATGCCAATGGGCTCAGGTACATCAACGCTCAAATAAAGAGTCGAATACCTTTCTTACACCTACTACAGGAACTTGGAAAATATTCTAATTCTCATGGAAACAAACTGCAAGAGCTTTGCTACAATTGCCAAAAAGGTACCTAAGTGTGGTAGGAGCCCACTTATTTATAGGCTGAAACAGGCTCCACATAAATGGGGCCACGTCGATGCATGGAGGGATGCATCGACGGGGCCACATCAATGCGGCTGCATATATAGGGCCCCACATATGTGGCCTAGTCAACACATCAACTATTCAGCATTTCATCATACCTCCACGACTGAGTAAAAACTTGTCCTCGAGTTCCTCTACAATTTGGAAGGTATGGACTTTTTATTACAACACACATGACTTGACACACATGACACAACACCAATTTTACTAACGTGCCAAGTGCCCGAGTGTACAGAGAAGGAAAAATTACAAAATGGTGGTGTTCAGAGACAATATTGAACACCCTGACAGTCCTGGATTCTCTGCCATGTTGAAAGATGCAAAAATTACTAGAGAAGATCACACCGTCCCTAGGGGCGGTGGTTCTGACGGACCTTCACTAACCTCTAGCCCACGTGGCAGTGGTGGCATGAATGATGGTTGCCCCACAGCAGTTGCAACTTCTAGAGGGAACCAGAAAGCCTCCAAGAGTGCCCTTATTTTTTCCTCCTTGCTTCTGGGATTGTTCACTGTCCAGGCGGCTTCACCAATGTGTGCTAGGACTGGAACCTCCCAAGGACACAACAGCATAGGGAAGAGTTCTTTCAATTAACAAACCAAGCTATGAACTATTTTCGTTTAATGTCAAATGCTCAAATTGATGTCTATAGCTTCTGGTAGTCATTCATTTGATGGGCCAAGTTCTCCACGACTTCACATTGTCCTTCAAAACACATGCAGAGAACCTTGAGTTCCACATTTGCTATTTCCAATTTTTGTTTTTTTGCCTTGTGCACTTGAAACTCACCCTCGTATAAAGAATACGAGGCGGCCACTTGCTTTTCTAGTTCAAGCTGCGGTCTCTCAGCTGTTAGCATAGCCAGATTTGCATCGCGAAGGTTGGCCAAATCCATGTATTCTATAATTTCTTCAATCTGCAGTTCCTTGAGGTGGATCTCAGCCTGGTTGTAGGCATTCAACCCATCAAAGATAGGTTGCCATACCTCGCCTTCTTCTCATAGCTGCTAGAGCTCTTGGTTCATCTTAACCTTTGTGACTTGAATCTGTTTCTCGTTCACTTCCTTTTGCAACCCCACTTGGTCCCTGTAATGATTCTTAACTTTTTCAAATTTAAGGGCTTCATTCTTCCAAGCGGCAATTTCGATGGTTGATTTCTATCGCAAGGTTCAAACCTCCTCCATGGATAGATTTCGATTCTCAGTGGCCAACCTCCTCACATCAGCGTTCACCCTAGCTAGCTCTTCCTATTGTTGGTGAATAAAGCTTTTCATGTGTTCATTTTTAGCACCAACATTGCACAAGTGATGAACTTCTGTGGTCAACCTGACATTCTCCTGGCGAACCTCTATCAAGTCCTTGTTTAAATGATATGCATGAGCATCTGCCAAGGACTTATCAAGGATCACCGACTCTTGCTCATCCTCAACTATCTAAAGTTTGACCTGAAGCTGTTGAAAAGCTTCATCTCTAATGAGCTCACGGTTGAGAAGAGTTGGATCGGTAAGTTGGGTTCTTAATTGAGCAACTTTAAGTTGCCCTTTCAAGATGAGGCTCTTACCCCTTGCCAAGAGCAGCTCTAACTAGGTTGTAGTGATGTTGTCCAGAAGGTCAAAGACATCCAGAAGCGATTGCCTGGTTCCCACCTGTTGGTTCAATAGTTCTTCATGTTGAGCTACATCGATCCTACTACATGAAGTCCTGGCAGATGCCTATACATCTTCAAGTCCATGTACATCTGGTACAGGTGCCGCCGATGTGTTAAGGGTCGCAGCGATCATGTTAGCAACCACTTCAGCCACAACCTCCTATCCTTGGTGTTGCATCACCAGGACTGTCGCCCCCTCACCATCTTCCAAGTGTACCGAGAAAGTAGCAACATTTCCTAAAATTTTAGGAAATAACTATTACACAGATATCGTTACCTCCTAGACACTAGGATCAGTTCTTGCGGGTACCTGTGTTCGGGCAACAAAGAACATCAGCCCTGCTCTTTCTAGTAGACTTACTAATCAAGCCACTTGCTCCAGATGGCTCATTGTAGGGCAATAGACTGAAGAGCCTTCTCCTCCACCTGTCCTTCCAGATTGCTCTTGTTGACTCAAGAGCAATTGCTGAATTTCGCGTATATGCTCTGCAATGGTTTGCAAACCTGACCTCATTGTTTACGCAAGCGGTGGAGGTGGTTACTACTCCTCCTCTATTTGTGTGGTGGTCGGATGATGGGACGTGATATCGTATACGCGATATCGCATCCGTCCCTGCGATATCGCGTACGCGATATTGCAACCAGCCGCAATGTCTATAAATAAGAGGCGGCCTTCCCTATTTTAGACATCTAGACTTAGACCCTTAGCCAAACTATAGCAGTTTTACCATTCCATAGTTAGAATAATTTCCATGTGCCGATAGTAGGAGTCTTAAAGTGAACGAATCTTTATTCAAGCAAATTGTACCTAAGCACACATTTGTGTACGGAAATAAAGATGAACTTTCTTATAAAGCTTGCAGCATGTGGACTAAGCTAAATAGGATTTAATTATTGTTAATTATTTAAATGCTTTCCTAGATAATTAATCTCTCTCAACCCTTAACTCTCCTAGTTAAGTGCACTCAATACGACCGCTTTGAGCACGTGTGTAATGCTTGGTAACCCAGTAAAGAGTAGTGTTGCACTAGTTCAGGGTGTGTGCAGCAAGTGGAAATGGATACTGGTGCTAGGATAATTAGAACTTAGTTAGTGAATAGTTAATGAAAGTTATTCATTTAGTTCTCTTCACCTTTCCCTATTAGCATAGGCATTAAAAAGACAAAATATATAAAAATCATATACCTCAAGCTTACTTAACCATACAACTATGACAATACAAGTAAGTTTGAGAAGACAGTGATTGATTAACCTTAAGTGTTCCATTAAGGCCCGTAAGCACTTAGTCCTTAGAGTTCGACCAGATCACATGTGAGATGCTCGTATTCATATGGTTGAGTGTAGGGGTACCTCGCCACTCATCACCGGAGTCCTATCCTTCATCATTTCCCACCATGAGGCAATTGGGGCATGCCGAAGTGTATAGTTGGCATACTGTGGTATCCCTACCCATTTGCATAACTTTCTGATTAGGTAGGGAAAGGGGAGAGCCTGCCTTCCATGTTCACTTTCAATGAACCTTTTTTCAATTTCCAAGAATAACAATTATGAAAGGCTCATTAGGAATTTCCCACTTAAGGTAGCACATGCATGAGCAGAGAAGGACGTGATTTTGCTGGGTCTCACCATTGGGTTCAAGTGGTAAGATGCAATTTTTGAATACACCCTCTCCACAGTGGTTAGAGTGTCGAACTCTTTGTGATCCACCCCATAGCACCGCCTGATCCACTCCCCTTTTACCTTGGGGTCAACTTGCTTCAAGATCTTTGCCACATCTGCTCCAGTCTCTGGCAACCCCAGAGCTTGCACAATTACTTTTGTAGAGTAATAGACATAGATGTTTTTAATTCTTACTCTGGACCCTAGTTGCCGATTTGTCCAGAAGAGATAGATCTCTCCTAAGTACCATTCACCACTGGTTGTGATGATTGGCCACATAGGAGAATTTTGTAATTGAAGCTTCACATCTTCTAGTGCATTCTCAAGAAATGGTCCAAAGTTTAACTCTTGTAGGACCATTCGTTGCACTTCCTGCAGCTTGATAGCGTCAAGACATGCTTGGGTCAGGGTGACCTCAAGCCGTGGTACTATCTTCAAAGTTTCATCCCCTTGCGATTGCTCATTGGGAATCTCCTCTTTGGGAATCTGATGGATAGATTCCACATCAAGTCCTTTGCAGAGGGGGTCGGTTGCATGAGAGTCCTCTGCATGCTCTAGGTGCTACACACCTCGTCCCCTTCTCGTTCGTGGATGCTTTTCCCTAGGTTGTGATGGTCCTTCTCCCCTTGGATGCCTTAGTTTCGATGCCATCTACAATCGAACATAATCATTAATTAGATTATGCACAAGCTACTCAAAATGGCCTTCATACACCTTCTCAATTTAACTAAGTTATGATGCTGACATGTGCATCCCATTAAATCCCCCAGAGTATTAGTTGATGGGTTAGAACCGAAAACAATAAGGCATAAGTTGGAATTTAAACTATTGTTTTCATTTATTCCCTGAAGAGGTGTGAAGTCTTAATCAATTAATGAATGAATGAATTAATTTCTAATAGGCCTCATCCCCCCCATGACTGAGAGCATACCTCTAGGTGCTTAAGAGGGGAAGGATAGGTTGATGCAGACGCGAGATAGAAAACGTAGGTGCTTGGGAAGAAGTGAGGCAGAAAAATGGCAAAATCTCCCCCCAATTTGTGTGCAAAATGACAAAAGTATAAGGCACAATGGGCATATATATAGGGGTGTAGGGCTGCATCAACGAGGCTGCGTATATGCAAGGGGCTGCGTATACGGGGCACTGTATATATAGGGGGTCGCACCTATTGACTCGACAAAAGAAAGCCTAAAAAATCAATTAAAAATGCCAAATTGGGGTGGTTGAAGAGCTTGAGAGATTGGGAACACAGCTAGGGACAAGAGGAAGGTAAGCTGGGCTAGAAGAAGAGGAAAAGGTAGGAGAACGTGGTGAAAAAGAACTCCACACAGAAGAAGTCGAGCGATGGGTATCATGAAAACAATCAACCAATGAAATCAAAAAGATGGGAGGATAACAAACAGAACCAGGAATATGCAAGTGGGTCCTCCCCATAGTAGGCGGTAGCCTCAATAGCCCTTGCATATCCTCAACACCAGAGTCTGTGGGCCTTAGGGTTAAGAAATGGTGATTGCAAGTTAATACCCCCATCCATGAGACCCTGCCAAGGCAAGAGAAGTTCATGGAAATCATGACAAACGTTCAAAACATAAGATGGGTAGTGAGGTGAGTTATGGAGAGAAATGGGTGAAGAGAGAGGTGAGAGCATTGGAATTTTGATCATCGGTCACATGAGACCCTCTGTGAAGTTGTGGGTAAGTGACCCAGTAGGACCTTTCCTAAGTTCAGACCCAAAACAAACCACATACAGTGACATCGCAGCAACATGTGAAGCCTCGTCCATCCGCCAAGTATATAAGAATGCACCCATAGAGAACCACCAATCCAATAGGCGTGAGAGAAAGGAAGTAAAATGGGACTAAGTTAGAGGGGACGGAATGAGTCCCATAACTAGTTGTCATGACCCGTGAGAGGCAATCTAAGGGATGTGCTTTGAATTCCCACAACTTAGGTTTTTATTTTTGTTTTTCTTATTATTTCATGGGAACCACACCATGCAAAGACCCATGCTTGGTTGCATGCATTTGACCAAGGGGTGTTCTTTGAATCCTCATGTGTTTTGTTTTTGTTTTTTGTTTTTTTTTTTTTTGAATTTTTTGAATTTTTACAATGAGGACCACACCATGCAAGGTCGAATTTCCCAAGAGCTTCCTTGTAGAGACGAACGTGGAGAGGTAAGAAATCCATAAGGACACACCGGCAACCCTAGGGATAGAAGAGGATGATGAATGTTGCATTCCCCTTGAAGTCACACTCGATTCAAACCATTGGGTCATCCTTGAATTTGGGAACTACACAAGTCACACATTCATTAAAATGTTTTTAAGTAAAGGGGTTGCATGTTTCCAGAGAAAGGAAAACCATGGAGTGGATGAATGGGTGGATGATGTGGACTCACTACCGATTTTATGAGATGAAAATAGATGTAAAGTCCAAGAACAACAATGCAAGGGTGGGAGCGAGATAAACGAGGTGGACTATTTCACGCGACCCATTGCAACGAAAACCATCCGCTCCAGACACCTAATGACAATAAGACGACTTATTAGCAACCAATTGAAAATTAAACACACACACATGCATAAATAATAAATGAAGAAATGGAAAAGTAATTAAAGAAAGGAAATTTTAGTAAGAATTGGCAAACGTACAAACGATGTTGAAAAACAAAAAGGTGTAAAATAAAAAATTTCGAAAACAATGGAAAGCTTAGTAGAATGGATTAGCATGGAGGACGATCTCCCCCACAACTAGGTGGAAAGGAGGAGATGCAAAAAATGGAACGAGGCTATCCTGGTGACAATGAGGCAGTTCACGAAAAGGTTTTAATTGTTGCTGATTGACCAACTACATTCTAATGGGGTCCTCAGGTTTGTGTATAAGCAAGGCCCCAAATGGGGAAGGTTTTAGAAACAATGTAAGGTCCCTCCCACAGTGTTTGAAACTTGGTCAATTGTAGTATGTGTGTGGGGTTTCAGTAAAGCACCTTATCTCCACGTCTAAATGTTACCTTCCGAATCCTAAGATCATGACATTTTTTATTGTAGGCCTTGTGGATCTCATTTGAAGATAGGGCCATTAATCAATCCTCATCTAGCATGCTTAGGTTGATAAGTCGTTCGCGTTGTGCTAGTGGTAGGTCAAGATCTAAGTCACTAGTTGTGGATAGTGTCCAGAGTTCTACCTAGATTAGGAGTTTTGATAGCTTACCGTACACTAACTCATAGGGAGAGTAGCCTATAGGAAGTTTCCAAGTGGAGCGATAGGCCCAAAGAGCATCGTTAAGTTTGGTGCTTCAGTCCCTCCTATATTTGCTAATGGTTCAAGTTAGGATTTTGGTGATCTCCCTATTAGTGACTTCGGCCTGCCCATTGGCTTGGGGGTGATAAGGTGTTGTAAATTTATGGGTAACCCCCAAGTGTTGCATGAGTTTATGAAAAGTGAGGTCCATCAAAATGTATTCCATTGTCTGAGATGAGTGCACGTGGCACTCCAAACCTGTTGACGGTTTGCTACTGGACAAATTGTGCAGCGGTGTTTGAGGAATAATCGACGAAAGCTACCACCTCCGCCCACTTTGTGCAGTAGTCCACAACGACGATGATATACGCCTTCCCGTTAGACAAGGGTGTGATGGGACCCATGAAGTCGATGCCCTAGATATCAAAATGCTCTAGTGGTTGGATCCACTGTTGAGGTTCCTCCAATCATCCAGTCATCCCACCGTCTCTCTAACATCATTCACAGGAGTGGGCGAACCATTGTGCATCCTTGAAAATTATGGGCCAGTAATATCCTACAAGCAAGATCTTAATGGCTATGCATCGTCCAACATAGTGGCCCCCACAAGGGCCCTCGTGAGCATCTTGGAGGACACGCAGTATATCATCATCAGGGACACACCATCAAACCAAGCCATCTACGCACACCTTATAAAGGTGGCCATTGATTTCCATGAAGCGCTTGGCCTTATGGAGAAACTGTTGTTTCTGCCGATGGTCCCACTCCTTTAGCAATTCTTGAGTTGTGAGATAAGTGAGGATGTGGCTGAACCAAGGTGATTCATTGGGCACCTGCGAATTGACTACTCCGGCAAAGAGAAGTTCATCTGGAAATTGGTCAGAGAGGGGCTCCTCCTCTTCTATGTCATCCCATCATAACCGAGATAAGTGGTCAGCGACCACATTCTCGACTCCCTTCCGATCTACCATAGTGAGGTCAAATTTCTGAAGAATCACCAACCACCGTATGATATGGGGGCTCACCGTTGGCTTTTTCATCAGGAACCAAATGGCACTATGGTTGATATGTACAAACACCTTGTACCCGAGCACATAGTGTTAGAATTTTTCCAAGGTAAACACCACTGCCATCAACTCCTTTTCGGTGATGGTGTAGTTAAGCTGAGCACCCACAATGCTACAGCTTGCATAGTGAATATAGTATGGGCATTTTTGATCATCCCACTATGTAAGCACGGCTCCCAATGCATATTTGGATGCATCTATCATAATGTGGAAGGACATGAACCAATTAGGTGCCCGTAGAACTAGAGTCTCTATGAGTTTTTGTTTAAGTGTTTGGAATGCGGATTCACATTCCTGGTCCAGACGAGCAACGCATCTTTCTTTGTGAGTTCCACCAACGGCTTGGCGATCTTTGAGAAATTTTCAATGAAGCACCAGTAGTAACCAGTGTGGCCAAGGAATGACTGAACATCTTTTACAGTGCTTGGTTGCCTAGTAATTCCTTGGATGACCTTGATTTTTTCAGGATCCATGTTAATCCCTGTTTTTGAAATATGGTGCCCTAGCACAATGCCCTCTTGGACCATTAAGTGGCTTTTCTGCCAGTTGAGCCGTAGATTAGTTTCCACACATCTTTTCAGAACTTGCTCAAGGCAGTCCAAGGCTTGATCGAACATGGCCCCATTGGTAGAGAAGTCATCCATGAAGACTTCTACCCCATTGCTAATTTGTTACTGGAAGATGCTGAGGACAAGGCATTGGAAAGTGGCAGATGCATTACACAGACCAAAAGGCATCTTTTTTTATGCAAAAGTCCCCTAAGGACTTGTGAAAGTTGTCTTGGCCTAGTCTTCTGGCACAATTTGGATTTGGTTATAGCCACTATAACCATCCAAAAAAGCTATAATAATGATGCCCCGCAATGGTATCCAACACTTGGTCCACAAATGGGAGTGTGAAGTGATCTTTGAAGGTAGCCATGTTGAGCAATCAAAAATCTATATAGACCCTTCATTTGCCATCCTTCTTTGGCACAATAACAAGTGGACTGACCCATTCGCTATTGGCAATAGAGTAGATCAACCTCGCTTTTAGTAACTGCTCGATTTCATCTTTGATAACCTACTTCAATTTGGGATTCAATCGTCTTTGTGGTTGTCTTCGTGGCTTCATGAAGGGATCGATATAAATCTGATATTGGCAAACCCTAGGATCCACTCCTGTTAATTCAAGATATGACCATGCAAAAGTAGCTTCCCATTTGTTCACCACCTTCAACAACTTCCTCTTTTGTTCAGGAGCAAGGGTGGCATTGATAATCACCAATTTCCCATTCTACAAAAATGCATATTCTAGGTGGGTCAGTAAGGGTTTGAGTTCTAAGGGCTTTTGTTTGAAACTTTTAGGGATTTGCAACTTTCCCCAATCATCATGGTCATCAACAGTGGATACTTGTTAATGAACCTCTTCTAAATGATCAATCTTTCTATGTAGTTGTGTACAAGCCCCTCAGATGGTTCCATGCACAAAGTGTTGTTAGTAGAATCAGCAGTCAGCCATTGGGTGCCTTCTTGAGTTGTGGCTACTGCATACAGGCATTGTTGAATTTGCGATTCCTTGGTACACCAATTGCATGCTTGAATAGATGTCCACTTAGTGGACCACAGCTACTACACACAGTTGCACCCAGAGTCACTGTACGTGATGCATGGAATGCGCTTCTTCTCGATCTTCCCAAAAGGATTTTCCTTCGAAATTTCAAGGGAAAGATCTTGGAGTCCTAGTCTTGCATCCACCATGCTCAGCCAAGATCTTCCCATTATGATTGGAAAGTTCCCCTTGTAATTATCAACACAGATGACAAGGAAATCAGCAGGATAAGACCACCCACAAACGGTGTTCACAATATCTTCCACCAATTCCAAGGGAACAGTAATGGATTGGCCTGCCAGCTTGAGCTGAATGTTGCTCTTCTTTAATGAGGGCAGGTTCCAATTCTTGTACATGTCATGTGAAATGAAGTTGACTCTTGACCTCGAATCCAAAAGAGCTTTACATGGCTCATTTCCTGCCACCTAAAGATAGATAAGGGGACTTCCTGGATTAGTCGATTTTTGGGGAAGATGACCTCACCTTTATCTAGTCGGTTACTGCATGTGTGAGCATGACCGTTTGTACATTGGAGGACGTTTGGTTTGAAAGCGTTTGGTTTGAAGGCTGCTCGAAGGATGGAATAGTGGAGGCGATTTGAGGTTCAGAGGCACTAGCCACGGGTGTGTGTGAGGGTATGTTTAGGTTATTGGGCCAAAAAAGGGACTTTTTGTGGCTTTACTTCTGGTCCACTCAGCTGACGAGCTGGTTGTAGGTTGACAGCCCTCATAGCGTTGCATTGCTGTGGCTGTGGTGGGATTTCCCCCTGCATAGGTGGAGCAGGTGGTAATTGAGTGGGGTGTTGCTAAGTAGGGACGGTAGGAGAAAGTGATGGAGGATAGTAAAGATGCGGGCTTTCCCCCCTGGGTGATGGAGATTGTGGTTGGAAATATTCTATGGGCTGGTAGTAATTCTGAAAGGTTGCGTGACTAGAAGAGTCTCGTGGAGAGACTAGTTGTTGAACGTAGTACCCATAGGGATCTGGCTATCAGTAAGGGTACTGCTACCTTGGAGGTGGCATCCCCCACACTTGTGGGTGCTACCACTATTGAAAGTATTCATAAGGTTACGATGGTAAAGCTGCCTAGGATTGCCTTACGGGTAAGGCACCCTTCGAGGTGTTTGCCTCTTTGCCAAGCGAGGATTCAACGCATACACCCTAGACTCTTGTAGATGTGACACCACAGGACAACACCCCTTAGGATGTTCATATTGGCATATGTAACATTCATTATCTTCCTCTGTATCAAATTCTGCAACCTATTCTACTACAACAAAGTTACCCTTACCCTTATGGTGGGCACGTTCAGCTTCCTTCTTCCTACGTTGATCACAATCATTACCTTGCTCTCTGGACACTTCTGTAATTTTCAGAACACTTTGGATTTTTTATCCAAAGAGTTCCACATCTTGTCAACCTTTGCTAATATTTCAAAGGCAAATTTCTGTAGAGGCAAGGTTTTCCGATTCACCACTGCATCCAATGGTGATTCCTCCTCATCATCACAAAATTGGACCTCCCTCTTTCTGATGAAGGGATCCCAATTAAACTCCTCTGCACTCTCCTTCTTTCTAAGTTCCCCCTCTTCTTTAGCCACTTGCTCAATTAGGCATTGTAGTTGATGGGCCCTTAGTTCTGATAGTCGTCCCTAGGCGTACATGCTAAGGGTCTTTCTAGTTTCAAAGCGGAGCCCATCAATGATATGGCGAAGCTATGCCCGCTGAGAGTAGCCATGACCAAGGCATCGATGTAATAATGAATAGCATCTGCTCATAGTTGCATCCAAGGGTTCATGACTACCTTGCTTCTAGCCTTGGATTTGACGTCTCAGGTTCACCACTCTAGAGTAGGTTTGATACTTGTCATTGAAGATCTCCAACATCGTACTCCATCTCCTAATTGATTCTGGTTCCAAACACCAGTACCAACTTTCTGCTTCTTTTATGAGTATGTGAGGGAATAGCTTAAGTTTTTGCCAATCATTGTTGATGTTCTACAAGGTGCAAGCATCATGAAATGCTTGCAAGTGAGTTTGCGGATCACAATTGTATCCCCCTTCAAATCTGGGGATGTTGTTCATGTCGATGCGCTTGATCCGACTATCCTTCAAGTGCCTGTTGGGTATCTCAACTACCTCAGTGATATGGAGCATGCTTCAAGTAGCCAACAATGGTTCATCCGAGTCATAGTCTTGCTGAGGACCATGATGCCTATGACAATTTTGACTACCTCTCCTTTCATGACGGTGAGCCTCGCGTGGTTGGTCACGTGCTTCCTCACGTCGTTCCTTTCGGTCCTTACGACCACCATCACCTCACTCCTTTCTACCACAGTTACGATTAGAGTCAGAACCGGATGAAGGTAGAGGGGAGCAAGAGGATGGAGAAGAGGGAGAGGAATTGCCATCGCCTCGATGTTGATCTCCCCCTCTACTCTGATGGTGACCTCGATCTTCCTGCCCATCTTTGCTTGTGCCGTGACTTCTCCTACATGACCCTCCATCCTCCTAGGGATCCCAGTCACTTGATTGCTTGTTCTGGATGATGGACTGAATGATCTGATGCCCTAGAGGAAGTTCGGTCGAATGGGAATCGTGAAAGATAGGCTCCCCATCGTCTTGCAGCCCTTGCAAGAATAAGGGGTTACTGAACTGTTTCCCCTTCATGTGTTCATACCGTTCTGCCTGTTGCTGGTCTCATACCCATTGGGCCTCAATGGGACAATAGTCCTTGTAGTTATGGTCCTCCATGACGTACTCCACACCGTGGTCCTGGATGCCTAATCTAGCAAGATTGTGAAACAGTATTCCAGGAGCCGATCGGTCAGGCGGTAGTATGATGTTACTTTTCATGTCCCGCCAGCACAAATGTTCATCCTAACGTAGGATGAAGGTGAAGTCAGGGATATATTCATCTGGATGAGTGTATACCACCTGACATTCTTATGGCACCAGTGGGTTGGATCCATTTTGCCTGTGAGAAGAAGACATGTTGGATATTAGATGATCCACTAATTGGTGTACCTTACTTTTTCACTTAGTCCGCCTAACGTGCATAGATTTTACTATCCTAGGTCTGTTCCAACGACGTGAATGATAATTTTGCTAAGGTTAAATGGCGCATATAAGACTAACAGTCCTCGGCAACGGTGCCAATGATGAGCGGCTAGGTACCCCTACGCCCAACCATGCGAATCACAGGCATTCACACGCGACTCGGTTGAATTCGATAGACTGTAAGCACTTTGCATACACCAGACCTTAACCAGCAAAACCTTGTGTTAGAACAGTCGTTGTCTTCCCAACCTCACTTGTGATGTTCTGATTGCAATGGTTAAGTGAGATTGAGGCAATTGATTTTTATGGCTTTTTCACTTTATCTTCTAGCGTCTAATTCTTGGAATGGAAAGTAAGGAATGGAATAATACGTAATCTATAATTACCCTAACTTATATCTTAACTCTTCCTAGCATAAGTATTTGATCCCATCTTCCGTGCACATCCTAAGCATCCCCTAACTACTACTGGGTTACCAGACGTTAAGCGTCACTGGGTTGCCAAGTGTTGGGTTTACGTTCGAGATGGAGATGGTCGTACTTATGGTTTTTACGAACTATAAAAGAGCCATAGCGATTAAAATAATAACAACGGAAACTTAAGGAATCATTAAAGCATAGAAATATTAAACTATTAAATGCATCAAATGACTAAGTCCAATTGTTGCAAGAAATGCTTGGAAAGCTCGTCTTTATTGTCATTCACGCCAATGGGCTCAGGTACATCAACGCTTGAATAAAGAGCCGGACACCTTTCTTACACCTACTACGGGCACTTGGAAAATATTCTAACTCTTGCGGAAACAAACTACAAGAGCTTCGCTACAACTGCCAAAAAGGTACCTAAGTGTGGCAAGAGCCCACTTATTTATAGGTTGAAACAAGCTTCGCGTAAACGGGTATACAAGGCCCTGTATACGCGGCCTCGAATGTTCAACGTTTCTTCACTTTTATTTCAAATGCATAAAATATGTGATCAATTTAACTTGAGAAGTTCACTATTCGTGAGATGTTGCATTTTCATCTCATTAATAAACTTTTGTTTAAGTTCACATGATGTTAGTATAGAAAGTAAAAGATGGATGCAACTTTCTAATGTAATTGAAGAGCCTTAATTACGCTGCAAAAGTTTTACACATCAAACTCAGTTTAAGTTTCTATATCTAACTTTTATAATACTAATGTAAGGTCCAATACATAGTCTAAATCCCACTTGAATAAAACCAGTGTTTCAGTAATTTCACATCGGTGGATCTTACCCTGATAATTTCACATGCACGAATGTAACAGGTAAGGGCTTCTGCGAATTTGCGTGATGATATCGTTTTGCCTTTTTGGCACGCATCGCATTCCGGTGCCTATTTTGTTTCAAAATAGCGCACTAGAGTCGAACTTTACTGTGGTGGCAGTCCGACATGTACAGCAAACAAAAACCCAAAAGGCAAATGGCGTGGTGGCGCACGATCCCAGGAAGGGAGCATGCATGAATGAATGAATGAATGAATGCTAATTCATTTTAAGCTCAAGCCCAAGGCCCACGCCGATGTAGACGTCCACTTGCATGCACGCAGTCCGTCAGAATTGACAAAACTGTGAACCCATTTGACCATGCATTGCATTTGAATTTTGATTTTGTATTTTTACACCACTGCATCATTCTCATCATCATCATCATCATGAGCTTCTTCTGCAATTGCAGTTGTGCCTGAAAAGTGACAAGCAAAAGCAAAGGCAAAACCATGGCTGCTGCTGCTGCTTGTTGCATATGATGCCGAGAATCCAATGCCAGCAGCTGTATGATTGCCGACGATCACTGCAACTCCCTTGCGATTTGAACTTTGAAGGCGCTTGAATTCTCTAATCACTGAAACGGAACGGAATTTTTGCTTGTGTTCAATGAGAGCTTCTTAGATCCACGGGAAAAGAGCCGTTTCAAAATTTCCTTTCTACGCCATGAAATTCTCATGTCAAAGCTCTTACCGTTGAACTAACACCTCCGCACTAGGAAAACCAAACATTGGGAGGAAGCAGGAGCAGGCACAGACAGACAGAGGCGTGTCTGCTGCTGCTGTAAATAATGGTTGGGATATTTTGGAGACTATCAGGAAGATCGAAGCCAGCACCAGATGCAAGTGCCGGTGTTACATTAACATCTTCGTCTTCATCGTTGGCATCTGGTAGGGTAATAAGCCAGGTGCAGTTACAGCATCATAATCATAATCAGAAAGAGAAAGAGGAAGAGGAATTGGAATTGGAATTGGAATTTAAAGGATCATGTTCGTTATCAGCAGCTGCTTCGTCGCCTGAGTGGGAATTCAAGGCAGTGGAGCATCCGGCGGAGCCGGAAGAGAAGGATCAGCCTGTGCGCTGCCCATCTCCTGAGCCTTCCATTCTTCATGTGAGTTTTCGTTTTCAGCATAGATTATTATGCTCCAGCCAAAAAAATTGCATGATTTATTTTTGTTGTCGCATAGTTTAATTTGCAAAGTTTATCATGAAAATATAATATCTACTCAAGAGATCCCGACATAATAAAGTTTCATCTCCAATTTCAGTTTCAATACGATTTATAAATGATAACTGTTACATTCACAAAGGCACTGTTACATCTATCGGACATAGCGGTTAGAGAATTCCCGGTTCTTTTTACGAAAATTCCGTGCCTCGGTGTTTCCCGAGGGAACCTTCTTTTTTCGGCTCCATCGAGTAAGACCTCATTGTTTAGCACGGTGTCAGCCCAAATAAATTATCGTATGTTGATTTTTTTTATAACACCTCAAGCATCTCATCCCTTGTTCGAACTGGAAAACATCAAAACAATTTTTTTTTTTCGCATTTCGTTTATAAAAATGGCCAGATGAAAGTCTAAATCTTATTTGGCTGAAAATCGTGTTTATATCTATTGGTAGGTGTGTGTGTATAATAGATATCTTAACATGTAAGAGGTGCTGACGCCAGCTCCAGGGTTCCTTGAACTTCCATAGCACGCGCAGTAGGTTCGAACAAGATATGAATGTTTCACGTAAATACTTGTGAGATTGGTTCATGAATATGTTCAATTTCAGGAAAACACAGGTTAGGACTTGGTAGTAATTAGTAGGCAAATCAAATGAATTTTCTTTTATTTATTATTTATTTTTAGGGAAAGTACATGTGTTACCTACAATCCTAACTGCTATCCTGTTCTAACAGTACGGGGAAAGGGTTTGACTTCATGGTATGGAGGGGAACGCCACAAATTTTTAACGCTGAGAATGACATTTCTGGAGCAGATCGAAGTATGTACACGGCTTTGCACCATTTGTCTGCCGGAGAAAACCAGTGATTTTGATAGAAATTAGTTTTCCAGGTAAAGTTCGGCGTAGGGAACGCTCCTCTCAGGAGTTTATAATAATGTTCATAAAATTCAATTTGACAGGGCAAATACTTAAACGCATTCAATGCCCCGGACAAAAATAATCCTGCATGGTATTCATTCAGTCAGACTTTTGGTATTAAATATGAATCGATAACGTTTTTAAAGAATAATAACAAAATCCGGTAACTGGGTCACGTCCATGAAAAGCAGCAGAGTAACCCTTCCCAGTTCCTGGCCTTTCAAGGGCAGGAGTGTTGTATATACTCCTCGTAACCCTTTTTTACTAATTGACATCCCAAATATTTCTTATAAAAAAAAAAGAACAGTACAACAGGGAGTGAACCACCACCGCAACACCAAAATGTGCTTCACCCCCAAACCTACGCAGGGGTTATACACCCATTTTCAACAAAAAAGGCTGCCCAACTGCAACCCAAAATCCCGCCACCAAATTTCCTACCCCTGAGTGCGATTGCCCAACAGGCCTACAAAACACGCAAAGGCATCCCAATATGCTGATGCCAAACCTAACAAAGACAAAAGCCCTGCCAAATGGGAACCAACCCCAACACTTGTCAACACTATAGTCGTGAAGGCAAGCAAGTAAAAGCACAAACCACCCGCTCCTTTATCCTAAGTTGCCAATATTAAGTTTTTGGTATTTATCCAATGAGATTTCAAACAGATTATGAGTGCAGGCCATCAACTTATGAACAGCTTCAACTTCTGAAGGCAACATATCTACTTCAAAAAGCATAAAATCATAGCCAGATAATTGAAGCAAGAAAATGCGAGTAGAATCACTACATAGACAAGTTTACAACACTATCATTTTAATCATTAACGTTTGTAATTGCTTTAGCAAGTGATTATTTGTACCATGGCGGTGATTATTTTGCTTTGCAAATCATCGTTATTACTTACATTGACTACATTTGTAATGAAGCACTCATTATATAGCTTTGTTGATGTTTAAGTTCCTTTCAATTTAATTTTGATTATTAATAAAAGCAACTTTTCACTATCTTAAAGAGCTAGCTGTTGATATGTTTGAAAACAAATTTCTACAGTCTGCAGTAAGTGGTGTACAACACAGTTCACATTTATTTAAACTTGGGCAAACCTCACAACATTTAAAGGGAATATTACATGCTGTATTACCGTTGTTTTGATGTGTGGAATTTATGAACGATGTTTTAAACAGTCATTTTGGGTTGGCGTGAGTATTTTTCAAGTAGTTGGCAAGTAGTGACTGCCATGATAGTGGTGAGGAGTTCCATTTTATTCATTTATGTAAGAATCATTTCCTTTTGGAAAAGGCTTCTGTTTTTGTTTTTGTTTTGTTTTGTTTAGGTTATCTGGATTTTGGGAAAACAAAGGATGAGTTTACAAAACAAAATGCAAAAATTAAAATCAGCAGAGAAAGAACTTTACAACACTGCTTGTTTGGGTCACACTGCAGCATAATTGACTGCTAAATATTGCATGGTCTCTACAATTGTTGCATGAGTCTTCTTTCCACCCTTTTGCATGCTGTTGTGGCCTTCATACCATCATTTTTGTTGGACCAGTTTCTTTGCAGTGCTATGTGCATCCTTCCTTTGGGCTTTGGGCCAACCGTGTATCCTGATTGTCCTCACTTCTCTTGCTCCAGTAGGTAGCTAGGCATATAAAATGCAGAACTTCAATTTCTACAATGCCCTTCTTTTGCATATTGCAACGACACAGTATCTCTTCTACCAAATATCTCTCAACAGTTAACTCTTGATTATCTCAATTGTCCTACCATATTCTAATATTTGATTGATATCTTCATTTGAGGTTTGGGCACTTGAGTAATATGCTTTGTGTTGCACCCTTTTAAGTTACTAGTTACCAAAAACATGTACTTATAAATTTTTTTAAACTTAACATCCTAAGGGTTTTCAACTCATAAAGGTCAATTTGCTAATATATCTAATTTTCCAAAAATTTAAAAATCTTAATAATGAGAATGATAATCTTTATTAGGTCCAAAAAAAAGACCCAATGGATCTATTGGATGGAATCATTATTGTAAAACTTACGAATATGTAAAACATCTTAAAGAAAATGCCCTAATTGTAGATCCGGGCGCTGAAAAATTTTAGCTATTGTTCCATTGTTTCCTTTGAGGCTCAAAAATAGGACAACATAAAAACACATGCATCTCATCTTCAATATCTTTTGAAAGGCATATTCTCCTTTCTTCTCTTGAGGTGTCAATTTATCTAGTTGTCTTAACCTTGAGATGATGAGATCCTATTAGGAATTCGCTAATAGCTCTTGCTCATCTTAACAACATAAATATCCTCCTCTTACCTGTTAAAGGAAGAATTTCCTTTCAGTAACTTTTGATGTTTGTGGACTCTAACATTAGATCATGGACCGTAATATTTCATGTGTAATGTGTATTATGATCTTTAAATTTCATGTCCACTAATACAACTTTTAAATTGCATCAATCAGTGATTAAAAAGTCGGCAATTTTTTACCATTCAGGGAAAAAGTCACCAATTTGGCATGACTTTTTCAGCTGACTTTTTGAAAAATGTAACATAGCAAATTTTTTTTGAAAAAGTAGGGAAAATTATGACTATTTCGAAAAAGTATTTTAAATATAATGTAATTTATCTCAGTTGTATAAAAATTAAATTTAGAATTCCTTAATCTTAATTAAAGTTATAAAAATTAAATTCAGAATTCCTTTATCAAAAATTAGTTAACAAGTTTTTGCTTCTACTTCTAAGCCTCAAAGCACTTATAATGTACAAATTAATGATTAGGATTATTTTTGGCTGGTCTTGTAGAATATGATTACTCTAAGAGTGAGATTGATAATGATGATGACAACATTCTTAATAAAGAAGTAGATGACATGGCTAAAAAGAGTTGACATATCTTGTATTTTAAATTTAGAAAAGGAGTCGCTGATAATTATGAATGAATATTTCAAAATGAAGTAACATGCAAAAGCATTTGTAGCTGAAGAAACAACTCAAGAAGTATTTGGATACTGAACTTTTATAGTATTTAAGCTTATAGTAATATAGTTTACAACTTGATATGTTGATTATGTTTTCTGTAAATATGTTTTTAATTTCTGTCTTTAATTGTATTGTCTATGTTTGTTATGCATATTTATATGATGTGCAATATGAAACCTCTGAAATATTGTTTTTTAAAGCTTTTTCAGCCAACTTTTTCCCAAATATTTACCTGACTTTTAAAATTTTCCAACTTTTTAGAAAGCCAAAAAGATTGTTTTGCTGACTTTTTAATAACTGGCATCAATCAACTTCAACGGAATCTTAAGTTTCTGTAATTGTTGCTATAATTTACTTTGGCTGGCATAATCATGTGCCTTTGTAAAGTTCACCAAATAATAGTTCTTCTTCTATACCCTTTACTTGTTATATCCAACATCCAAATGTAAGTAAATGATTAGCAATATAGTGATGCTTTGGAAATCAGCATTTGAGATAGCTCTCAATTTCATTCCTTCTAACGATGCTTGAATTATAGAACCCAAAGATGTTCACTTTAGAAATAGAGATGTTGTCCCTGATTCATCAATCACTCATTTTTAGAGCCCACCTTGGGGAATGAGCCAATTCATGCGAGATTGCAGTGTGTTACCTCCCAGCTTCTTTTACATGAAGACTTCATTGTCACGTTTCCTTAAAAATTTAACTAAGTTTAAGTCCATGTCTTATTTGCTTGACCCAAAATCATAACATATGTTTATGCATGTTTTGCCAAGCCTTGTCTAAATATAGAATCATAAATTGGCTTGATTTGGCCCCCGTTTTATGCTGCGATTCTGAAAATTTTCTAAGCTTGAAACCCAAGCAACCTAGGTGATCTTAAATTTTTTAAGTTCTCAAACCACACAATGCATATAAGATGTATGGGCCTAACCTACATAGGTTGTATGGGCCCAATACATGTAAATCACATGGGTCTAACTTATGCAAGTTGTGTGAGTCTAGTATGTAAAGGTCATATGGGCTTGACTTACGCAAATTGCATAGGTCTAGTATATATAGTCTATGTAAGTTCAATACACACAAGTTTCTTAAATTAGACTTAGCCAAAATCAACGCCACAAACCATGCACAAATCACGTGTAAATCAAGCATAATTTTGGCAATTGCAACCTTTAAATTTCTAGAGCATGGTTTGAAGGAGGACTTTAGACATTTTTTTGGCACTTCCAGAGTACAAGTAGCAACAACAATCAAGTCAAAGAATGGGCTTGCAACACTCTTTATCAAGAATTGGCTTTGGATTTTGTTCCTTTTACATTCCTCTCAACCACGTTGTCCAGTCCATTTTTAGCATTTTGCTTGCTAATCCACCTTCTTCTTCATAGTAGGAAGGGTTTTATTGTACAAACTCATTACTATCAACATTTTTAACATCAAATACAGACAAGGGTTTGGGCTTCAATGCTTTCTTGTATTTCTAGTGTTTTCATTTTGAACATTAATTTGCCAAAAGTTACCTTTTTTCTTATGTTGTTGGTGTTAGTTTTGCTAAAAGTTCGTGGCTAGTTCATATTCTCCTGCATTTCTTCTTGTCCTCTTTGTTCGCTTTTTTTTTTCACTAAGTCTAATTCAGATTTTCATAAATTGTGCTTTTATGGTAATAATTTTTAGCTCATAATCCCCCTTCTGCATCATTTTTCTTTGTTGTCGAAACCTTCCATTGGTAAGAAACCTTGGTTTCCTGTTCAAGAGTCCTTGCTTGGCAAATGGTTAACATATCCTACATGGGTTCTAAGTTCTTGGGTGATTTGCAATGCAAATGCCAGTCTATTCCGAGGCCCTCCCATGCTCTTGTTGTGTTGGTTTGGCAAGCAAGATCTGAGTGAAAGAATTTTCTTGATCCTATAATTTTTGACATTAGAAGGAGGACATTTTCTTGAATTTCTGTTTATACTCATTTGTTTTCTTGTAGTAATTCTTGCATATTGATAACTTGGACTCTCGTATTTATTTACTTGCATAGCACCTATGCTCTGACATAACATGCTTTTAGAAACTAAGTTAAAAAAACTACAGAGTCATGTATATACATGGTCAGTTGTATCATATTGTTGTTTGCTGAGTCTGCAGTCACCTGTATACCCTATCAATACATTTTTTACTTTATTTTTTTTCTACAGTACACGTAATGTAAATACCATACACACAATTGATTCTGTTGATGTTAGATATAGTCAGCTTCAAACTGTAATAGATGCTATAAACTATCTTGCTTACCTTTGATATAAACCATGTCTAGTGGTACTTAAATCAATGCCTATCTCCATTTTCGAATAGTTTTAATATCAAATTTTTGCACTAATCCTTTTATTCTGCAAGATGCTTGTAGGAAATCCAATACCATCATCCATGATCTCTGTCATTTCACATTATCCCGTACGTCATTAAGGTATCGAATGTCTAACAATTAACAATTGTCAGGTCTTCCAGGTGCCTTCTAAACCTTGATCCTTAAATCACCATGGAGGAATACAGGTTTTTGTATGCTAAGAAGAAAAAGGAAACTTTCATGCTATATAATGAAAGTTGACGCATGTAGACCTATGAGAAAGAACATGACATTCCTCCATCCCCTCTAGATCTTTTGAGATACAAAAGAAAGAACTTGCCTTGGTAGCTAAATACCAAGAGGCAGTGCAAAAAACACTTAGTAGCAATGCACAATTGATGGAATTCTCAAGTAGATCAAGCTGACCTTAAACAGAACGAAGAAGATGGGAGATATTAGCGTCAGGACTGAAGAAGGAGGGAATAAGATAAACCCCTTCACAAAACTCTAGGCTAACGTTTCACACCTTGAACCTGAAACTCCCTTGATATTTTTTAAGACTTTCACCAATCAAGCTACCACCTTCCATCACTTATTAACCTAATGTCCAACTGAATAACATCTCTCACCCTATACCTTGTTCTCAGCCTTATACCAGTTCTTTATGTATATTCACTGACCCTGTTTTCCTGACTATGAACTTTATTCCCTCTCTTGCTTACACTACAGTGTTTATAACCAACATGCAATCAAACTTTCTACTCAATTTCATTCTTCCCAACCTGTTTCCATCCCTTAACGCTTTCTAGATTTAACACAAACCATTATCTTCCTCCTCATGCTGTTCCAAGAACTTTAAATCCTCCTCAACCTATATCGGATCTTACTCTCAAGGTCCAAAAAATACAGGACAAAGAAACTCAGGTGTTTTCTATGAGTATAGGACAAGGTATAATTGATTTAAACCAGTTACTTAATGATTCAACTAAGTCTTGGGTATTGCCATCATTTTTGTCAAGTGGTTTCCAAATGCCTAATTTCATGAAGTATAATGGGGAAGAAAACCCCAACAACCATGTCTTCATTTTTAGAAATGAATGACTTTTCCTTCAAGGATCTTTGGACATTGTGCTCTGTTTGTTATTCAACTCTTTGGTAGGAAAAGCTTTTGAGTTGTACAGGAACTTGCCACATGACTCTGATGGCTCGTTTGAAGAAATGTTGACCAAGCTTGAAGAACATTTTCATTACAACAGAAGTAAAGAGAATTTTCTTAACAAACTCCTTGTAATCAAACAATTTCATATTGATTTCATTAGTAAATTCATACATTAATGAACCTCTCTATGTTGTGTGGGTAGGGATTATGCTACCAGCCCCGACTTTCTTTGCCTTCCACCGAGAGAAAAAATAAACACAGAGATACAAAGAAAAACAAAACAAAACCTCTACTTTCATGGAGTTGAAGGAACCCTTGTTAGATGCCTATCTCATGAACATCTTCCAAGGCTTTGTCAATGAATTCATTAACATGTGCTTAAGTTATGTTCATTTAGACACTTTTCAAGATGCCTTTGTGAATGTGCACAACATTGAATAGACATCTGTCAAGATTAATGATCTTGGTTGCCTACTCTTAAAAACCAAAGCAAGAGGCTCAAAATAAAACGAAGGGTAAAGATTGACAAAGCTCAAGCGGATACACAAGCCTACTCCACACCACAGTAGATTGATTGGTTGATTGATATGTAGTGTTTATTCCTACCAAGATTGATAAATTTATAATGAGAAAAATTTTTATCTATAACTCATGCAAATGATCATTGAACTTGGACTTAATACATGTTTAATGTCTTTGTTGAGTTTTCTCAGACTAATTTGCTCATTATTTTCCAATGTTTTTAGGTTCCTCTATTTATGCAAAGGCACTTCTGATATTTAACTCTTCGTCTTTTTCAGCTACGTCTGTTGAGAGGATTGTCACATCTTTAACCACTATGGTTGAGAGGACATAGTTTGAATACAACTTTCCATTGGAGTAAGGTTTGATCTCACATGTGACCTATCCTTGCTAAGCCTTTAATCATTAGAGAACCATCCGTTTCACGTATCCTACCATCTCTTTTGTCTAATATGTTGCTACCTCTGGATTAGTTTCCCAGGTAACTACATTTAGCTCTGTGACACCCCAAGTCCAAGTGGTTACCCTGGGACAAAAGGTTGCTCAGGATCGGCAGAAGACTTCCCCAAGTGATTTTAAGGGTCTTCCTTGGAATCAGTCAAAGGATCATCACACTAAGACATAAAATCCTTAATCTTCTAAATCCAAGGAGAAATCTGACTTTTCTCCAAAGACCTCATCTGATCCAAAAGCAAACAGTAAAGACAGGAAAGACATGCAAAAGGTTAAGGATCCCTTCACCTTGTAACAAGGAGCTAACCAAAGCAAAAGTCATTCAACCTCATGCCAACCAAAGTGTTAAAAGGAAAAAATGTTTTTTGCAAAATCTCTTTGATTTGATATGTTTTTCTCTTGCACATCAAGTGGTGGAAACTATTTTGATGAGCATCCAGGTCGACAAAGATATGCACATTGCAGCTATGCAAATCTTGCAATATTCAAGTGATATTAACAACCAATATATGGTTATTCTGCTGTTTGTGCTCTGATGTTTAGAACCACTTATAGATGACTTTATCGTTATACATGCTTGTGACATACTCCACTATTTAAATTAGAGCCATTCCTATACATCACCTGGCTTTATTTATATGTAGTTGTAGCTTCAACTTTTTCATTTTCCTACCCTTTTCCTTCTTTTTTATCTTTGGATTTTGATGTTTCTTCTTATAGTTATCATACACTTTACACATCTCCTCTTTATACTTCTTTGTTATAATGGAATATTGGAATAAACGTTGCTCGAGTGGCTAGAGCATGTGTCTTGTGATTATGCAAGTCATTGTGTCCATTCTAATGGACATTAAGAGGCATGCCACGGGGGCATAGCAAAAATATATGTTCAGGGCATTAAATCTGAATATAATCCACTGAAATCGAACCTTCAACCTGTAATACACAAGTTAGACGCATTGCAACAACACGTTTTGTTTTTATTTTTAACATTTCAACATCACATTTAAAAAATATTGAGTATTAAGAGACTATGTTTAGCATAACTTTTTAAGTAATAGTTTATGTAAATCTTGAATATGCAAGCGTGAAGCAGGTTATGATGGTTTACATATATTAGAGACGTTGGGATAAAATTTGTATATATTTAACATGACAGCATGATAATAAGGTTTGTATTTTCCATTTTTGTTGTCAGGGCAAAATGTTGAATCAATTTCATACCTCTTCTTGTCGATGATAATAGATTATTTTGTTCGATTTATATATTGACTTTCCTTCACATATCATTGTTAGTTCCATGGTTACATAGAAAATCCCTCAGGTCCTTCTCTGGGTATAATACAGTTATAAATTCAGACTCAGATTTAATGCTTAAGTTCATAATATATATATTGTAGAGAGAAATATTATGAACCGTTTTAAAATTTGGAAGATAATGTTTGGTGCAGGATGGAAGAATATGGAAAGAGAGGATGGAAGCAAGTTTTAGGAAGAGGACCGAATCTATACATGATTCTGGCGCTCAGTCTCAAATAATTGGAAGACCGCGACAGATATTATCAAATGATAATTTAATTGCACCATCGTTTAGTTGTCCAGAGCATTCCATGGCTAAACTCCTAGATGAATGCACTCCTCATGCAAAATCATGAATCATGTTGTTCATGAAGGATTCTGTAAATAACCGTTATTGGTGTTGCTCGATATCATTCTCCACACACACCCTGGAAATGATAAATTTTCATTAGTGTATATCTACTTTCTGCTATAAGGCCTCTGACATAATCATATGGTGGCTTTTAGCCAAGATTCACAAATAGTTCTATTTAAATGGAGCTTTAGCATTTGATTTCCATGACTTTGCATAATTATTAGATTGACTCTAAGTTAAAAACCAAGTATTTTAATGGTTCAAAATTTATGCTTAATTCCAGTAAGATTACTAGCCAGGTTATGGCTATGTTTGCCTGTGGTCCTGTTTTCCATATAATTGTTAATAGAACAAAGATTTTTTATTTTTTAGTATACTGATCTAAAATAGAGAATCTGTGGGAATCCACATTACTTGTATTTTTCTTGAACAAAAAATTTGCAGTAAAAAAAAGGAAGAATAATAGGAAGAATTAAGTAAATCATGTTGACAAAAGAAAGATTTTATGCATCAGCTTCATGATAAGATTCTCCTTGATAAGAAAATTTATCCAGTAATTTTTGATAATCCTCGAAGATCCTTAGAATAAAGCCATACAAGCAAAGGACAAAATCTGGTTTATTACATTATAGCACCATCATTCACTGCATGTTAAAATTATGGTTTTATGTTAACTCATCAGTGCATCCTACTATTCCTTTTTGTCACAGTAAGCTTGGTTGATTCAAGGAGACAACTTGAGGGATAACAAAAGTTTGACTAACCTACAATAATGCAAATAATACTCTCCAAAATGGTCGTAGAGCATCAACAAATAGGAATCAATGACCCATCATAAAAAATGGCTTTGACATTATCCAAAACTTCATAATCTCGGGAATGAACCTCATTGGTGCTTGATTTTAGACAACAGTTGTTCAGCAAGAAGGCAATGCAGTTACCCATATCAATAGTGTAATCATTGGTAGCGTGTTGAAGCATTGGCTATGCAGTTACCCATATCAATAGTGTAATCATTGGTAGCGTGTTGAAGCATTGGCTATGCAGTTACCCATATCAATAGTGTAATCATTGGTAGCGTGTTGAAGCATTGGCTATGCAGTTACCCATATCAATAGTGTAATCATTGGTAGCGTGTTGAAGCATTGGCTATGCAGTTACCCATATCAATAGTGTAATCATTGGTAGCGTGTTGAAGCATTGGCTATGCAGTTACCCATATCAATAGTGTAATCATTGGTAGCGTGTTGAAGCATTGGCTATGCAGTTACCCATATCAATAGTGTAATCATTGGTAGCGTGTTGAAGCATTGGCTATGCAGTTACCCATATCAATAGTGTAATCATTGGTAGCGTGTTGAAGCATTGGCTATGCAGTTACCCATATCAATAGTGTAATCATTGGTAGCGTGTTGAAGCATTGGCTATGCAGTTACCCATATCAATAGTGTAATCATTGGTAGCGTGTTGAAGCATTGGCTATGCTGCACTACATGGAACATGGTATGCTTCATACTACGCTACATGCTACAGCATGTGCCATACTAGCATAGTACAGTACATTACCACACTATTACCAGGTGTATGTACTTGCAGTGCAAGTAATCTTAGGAGTCCAAGAATTTAAAAAAAAGCCCTTAATAGCTACATGGTAGTAGCTAATTAAAGAAGAAGAAAATATTGCAATTTAATAAAAATTTATTTTTTATTAAATTAAAATTTTGTAATATTTTTTCCTTATTTCAATTTTAACCTTTTTAAATTTGAAATAGCTAAAATGATTTCATAAAAGCTTTGTAAACCCCAAGATTACCTAAGAAAACCAGTTTGAAGAAATTTTGGATATCAAAGTGCAAAAATTGCAATCAAATCTTAGGATTAATAGAGGAAATGAGAATAGAGATGATTGTCAATACTACTAAAATGCTTAGTAATCTTGTGAATGAGCAAAGGATTGCCACTATGTCTATGCTACTTTGTACTTGGACTATTACTATGAAATACAAATTATTCATTTTTTCCATGGTACTTTTTGTTTTATTATTGCCTTCTATATGCACTACTTTACTTGTAAATTATTGTCAATTAACAAGTAATGTGATTTATTAGGAATTACATGACATAGTATTTTTTTTGTTTTGTTTCTTGCTTTCTATGTACACTATTTTACTGGTAAGTTGTTTTCACTAAAAGTCAACATGATTCATGTGGAACTTTATGACATTTTTTTTGTGGTTTTGTTTTGTTCTGTTTCTTTGACATTTTTTTTGTGGTTTTGTTTTGTTCTGTTTCTCTCTCTATGCACTATTTTACTTGTAAATTGTTTTCACTTACAAGTCAACATGATTTATTTGGAATTATGTGACATAGTACTTTTTGTTTTATTTCTTGCTTTCTATGTCCACTATTTTACCTATGCTATGTAGAATAATGCCACATGAACATTTCCCTTATGTGCACTATTTTACTACTAAAAGTCCATGATAATGAGGTGTTACCTTAGTGGTAAGACACTTAATTTAGTAACTCTAAATCATGAGTTCAATTATTGTGGGCAATACTAAGTTATAAAGTTCTAATTTGACTATATGTCTTGGGGGTAAATATTGTTAGAAAAATGTTTCCAATTTCAACATTTTTGTCCCTTCCCCCACCCCAAATACTTAAAGGTCAATTAGAATCAATAACTTTCTTTGTAAGAGATGAGTTTTCTGGCCATTATACTATAGCTTTGGTTCCAAATAAAAAGTATTAACTAATAAGTTTATCTCATTAATATATAATATTATTTTATGCTAGAGTTTTATTTTATTTTATTTTTGGATGTCAAATGACTTTAAGGTGTCTTAAGGAAAAATCATTGTGTGATTCTGTCATAAACAATAATGTGTTAATAGTAGCTCAAACTTGTTATTTGTTAATGAAATATTGCTTAGTTGGTTAGAGCATACTACATGTGGTTTGTAAGTCACAGGTGTTGATATGGTACACCATTATGATTAAGTTTGACAAAAGTATATTGTTGCTTGTATGTCATGGGGTACATATAGTCATCTATTTTCAATTCCAAAGACCTCAAACTTGCAATTTATTAGCCAACAAATCAATGAATTACCAACTAAGTTACTATCTCTTTAATGATATTTTAATTTTAAAAAATAAAAATAAAATTAAGTTTAATTATATTTGTTCAAACTAAACATATCTGTCAAATCAATTAGTTTGTACATTATACATTAGTAACAATAATATTAAACATAATTTATGTTGCTCATTTCCAACAATTTGTAATAAGCATAACCAAATTAACTAACATATTTTATCTGTGTTACACATTATTATTCATCTAACATTTCAACTAGAAAGTGATTTAATTCCATTCTTACCTTGTTATTCAATGTTTGCATAGACATGGAAACAATGGTATGCAATATTTTGCTTCATTGTTGATGAGCCATGATATCACATCCACCACGCAATATCGCGCCCTGCCTCATCTTCTATAAATAATAGGTGGCGCCCTTTGTTCCGGAGGAGTTAGACTTAGACCCTTAGCCAAACTCTTGCAGTTTTACCATTCCAGAGTTAGAATAATTTCTGTATGCCCGCAATAGGAGTCATAGAGTGAACAAATCTTTATTATTCGAGCAAATTGTACCTAAGCACACATTTGTGTACGGTAATAAAGACAAACTTTATGATAAACCTTGCAGCATACGAACTAAGCTAATTAGTAATTAATTCTTATTGAATGTTTAACACTTTCCTAGTTAATTAATTTCTCTCTCAATCCTTGATCCTCTTAGTTAAGTGCATTCAGTACGACGGCTTCAAGCATGCGTGTAGCGCTTGGTAACCCAATAACAATTAGCGTTTGGTAATCCTAGCAGCGTTTCACTGGTTCAAGATGTGTACGGCAAGTGGGAATTAGTTAATGAATAATTGTGTTAGGACAATTAAAACTTAGTTAATGAATAATTAAAGTAAGTTAGTCACTTAGTTCTCTTTCCATTTCCCTTATTAGCATAAGACACCAAAAAGATAAAAGTTATAAAAATCATATACCTCAAACTTACTTAACCATACAACTGTGACAGTACAAGTAAGTTTGGGAAGACAACGATTGATTAACCCTGAGTGTTCCATTAAGGCGTGTAAGCACTTAGTCCTTGGAGTTCAACCGAATCGCGTGTGAGACACTTGTATTTGTATGGTTGAGTGTATGGGTACCTAGCCACTCATCATTGGCATCGTTGTCGGGGACTTAGTTGTTTGTGCGCTACGTAGAACATAGGAAATCATCCATATCGTGGGAACGCTAGAACGAACCCTTAGGGTTAATCAAAGAAAGATAAGACAACGGTACATCACACACTAAATAAGATAAAAATGTCTTCTTCTTCGCATAAGAGCATTTCACCGCCTAGGACTAACACAAGAGACAGTCGGTGGCATAATACACGTAACCAGGATCTACCAGTTCCTCAATAGTTTTGGATGGTATATACTCATCACGATGAGTATGTACCCGATTTCACCTTTATTCTCCACCAAGATGAACAACTACGTTGGAGAGACTTGGAAGGTAACATAGTGTTTCCTTCAAACCGATCAGTCCCCAACATGCTTCTTCATGCTCTCACACGAATAGACATGCCACTTTTATATGCAAAATACATTGCATGCGATCATGACAAAAGGGACTATCATCCCACAGAAGCGCAACATCAAAGGGACTTGCGACAGGAGAGATACCATACATCCTTGAAAGGTAAATGGTCCCATAACACTCCATGCGTCTTGAGCAAAATTGAGGGTGGTGAACCTATTTCAATAGGTTCTCCACAAAACAATGTTGCCCCTCCTCATGATGGTCAAGAGGTGATGTATCAGAACCTTCACTCCATGGTTCACAACCCTGGTTTTGATCCCCATGAACACGAAGTGTTCAACGAGGGAACACAAACACACGATAAGGGTGGACGTTCTGATCGTAATCACAATCAAGGTTAACACCACCAAAGAGAAGGTAGAAAACATCACCATGGCGATGGTTCTTCTTCTTCTTCACTTTCATCATCACATTCACCCTCTCCATCAGTGTCTGGACGCAGTCGTAAGGAACCTAACCGTGAGGATAAAGGAAAACAGAGTGAAAAACATCGACGAGACAGTCAAGAACGAGGATGAGGGCACTCTAAGGAATCAAGGCATAGAAGAAGGGAGAGTAGGGAATCACGTAGACATCACAGACGCTATGAATGAGATGACCACGAAGAGCCCCTACTCGTAACTAGAAGCATGCTAGATATCACGGAGGCCATAAGAGTTCCAACAAGGCACCAAAAGGATAGTAGGATCAAGAGGTTAGACATGAACAATATCCCACGATTTGAAGGGGGATACAATGCTGATCCTCAAAATCGCCTACAAGCATTCCATGATGCATGTGCCTTGCAAAACATCGAGAACGAATGGCAAAAATTGAAAGTTGTTCCCAAGGACACTAGTGAAAGAAGCAGAAAGCTGGTACCGATCCTTAGTAGTGGAATCCATTCGGAGGTGGAGTACAATGTTAGAATTGTTTAATGATAAGTACCAAGCGTACTCCTAAGTGTCTAACCTACAAAAGCAAATCCAAGGATGGAAGTAGGAAAATCATGAACCCTTGGATGCTGCCATGGGCCGCTATTACGCACTGTTACATCATTACCCTGGCCATGGTTATTCACAGCAGGATCAACTACGCCATCTCATAGATGGACTTAGGCATGAAACAAGGAGAACCCTTGGAACATATGCCTAAGAGAGATTATTAGAGCTTAGGTTCATAGAAAGCTAGAGCAAGTAGCCAAGGAAGAAGGGGAGCTACGTAAGATAGAAAGTGCAGAAGAGTACAACTGAGATCCTTCCCTCCAAAAAAGGGGAGTGAGATTTTGTGAGGAGGAAGAAGAGTCACCACTCGAAGAGATGGTGAATAGGAAAACTTTGTTGCTCCAAAAGTTAACAATAAAAGTATCAGCAAAGGTAGACCAAATGTGGGACTCCCTAGATAGTAGGTTTGAAACTGTTCTTAAAATTGTAGAGGAGTCTAGGGAGTGGGGTAGTGACTATGAAAAAAAAAAAAAAAGGAGAGAAGTGGACAATTCACGTAACAAAGGTAAGGGAAAAATGGCCATCACCAAAGAGGTTATGGATTCAGACACAGACAATGATGGTGGATGTGAGATATTCAATACGACCATCCTAAGGGATGTTGCCCAGTGATCTCACATCTACAAGAGTCTGGAGTGTATGCACTCAACCCACAACTTAATAAACGACAAGCACCCCAACGGTTACCTTATCCCCAAGGTAACCCAAGGCAGTTCCACCAACCTTCAACGTATTATCCAAGTGGAACTCCACCACAATANCCACCAACCTTCAACGTATTATCCAAGTGGAACTCCACCACAATANCCAAGGCAACAATACCCCTACTGGCAACTGGATCCATATGGCTACTACGTGTAGTAGCCAATCTCTCCACATGACTCTATTGGTCACGTGACACCACAACATCACTACCAAGC
Source organism: Gnetum montanum (assembly GCA_015680685.1). Classification (NCBI taxonomy): domain Eukaryota; kingdom Viridiplantae; phylum Streptophyta; class Gnetopsida; order Gnetales; family Gnetaceae; genus Gnetum; species Gnetum montanum. Next base: position 121,371 of record MNCI01008322.1, on the reverse strand, counting down.
TTGGGAGTATTATAGAACTCCTTCTCCTATGGGAGATAACCCACAGACATACCATCCTCCAAATCCATCCGCAACTCTCACATCGATAGCTCCATTACCACCTACTCCAACAATGCAGGGAGAACTCCCCACTCAACCGCAGCAACCCAATGCCATGAGGGTCATGAATCTTCAACCTACTGCTGGTTTTGATAGCCGTATGAAGAGAAGACCTTTCTTCAGAACTAACAGTCCAACCAAGCCCTCACAACCACAAGTGGTTGAACCTTTGAATTCCTCTCCATCAAATAAGGCTTTAGAGCTCCCTTCAAACCAAACACCAAGCTCAACACATACGGTTATGTTAACACATGTCGTTACTAACTAGATTAAGGTGGACCACCTTCCCAAGAAATTCTCTGATCCTGGAAGCCCTCTAATCTATCTCCAAGTTGCTGGGAATGAACCATGTAAAGCTCTTTTAGACTCAGGTTCTGGAGTCAACTTAGTATCACAAGAGATGTACAAAGCTTGGAACCTGCCTCCATTAAGGAAGAGAAATATTCACTTAGAGTTGGCCAACCAGTCCATCACTGTTCCCTTGGGATTAGTGGAGGACATCGTTACCACTATGTGTGGGTGGTCATACCCAGCTAAGTTCCTAGTGATACAAGTAAACAATGATAAATGGGACTTCCCAATAATAATGGGAAGGGCATGGCTAAGTACCATAAATTCATGCCTAGGAATCTGTGATCTTTCCCTAGAAATATCCAAGGAGAACACTTTTGGGAAGATCAAGAAGAAGAAGGTTCCATGCAACACATACAGTGATATAGGGTGCGATTGCATGCAGAAATGTTTAACATTGCCTGCATGCAACCTGTGTGCACGAGAAATTAACATACAAAAGTGCTTGTATGTAGCAACCACACAACAAGAAGATACACAGTGGTTGATAGCTGATCAAGAGAGCAACTTACCAACGTGCATGAAATTAACTAAGGGAATAACCTGCACCTACATCGAAAGCTTATATGCACCTCCTAACTCAGTCATGAGGGAGATGGCCACCTCTGCTGATCAATTAAGGCCCTCAGTTCCTTTTTAAGTTTTTTTTTTTACAAATTTCTTTAACTTTTCTTGTTTTTGTTTCGCAACATCATTTATATGCTTTCATTTCTTTGTGTGTTTGTTTGTTTTGTTAGGTTCGTCACCCAATAAGTGCTCCTGATGGTGGTATGAATTATATTCTATTAACTGCTAATGTTTGGTTTCTACCTTGGAGTTATAATGTTGATACTAAGGTATGGTTCTTTTGATATAACAGGTGATGAAGTGTCATTAGTTGATGCATTGACTAGGCCATGTATACGAGGCCGGGTATACGCGGCTGCGTCAACGTGACCCCATCGACGCATCCTTCCATGCGTCGACGTGGCCCCATTTATGTGGAGCCTATTCCAACCTATAAATAAGAGGGCTTCCGCCTCACTTAGGTACCTTTTGTCAGTTGTATCGAAGCTCTTGCAGTTTGTTCCTGCGAGAGTTAGAATATTTTCCAAGTGCCCACAATAGGTGTAAGAAAGGTGTCCAGCTCTTTATTCAAGCACTAATGTATCCGAGCCCATTGGTGTGAACAACAATAAAGATGAGCTTTCGAGCATTCCTTATAGCATTTGGACTTAGTCATTTAATGCATTTAATAGCTTAATATTTTTATGCTTTAATAATTACTTAAATTTCTCTTATTATTATCTTAATTACTATTGCTCGTTCATAGCTCATAGAAACCATAAGTACAACCATCTTGAACGTAAACCCAATGCTTGGCAACCCAATGACACTTAACGTCTGGTAACCCAATAGTGGTTAGGGTCTGGTGTATGCAAAGTGCTTACAATCTACGGAATTCAACCGAGTTGCGTGTGAACGCCCGTGATTCGTATGGTTGGGCATAGGGGTATCTAGCCACTCATCATTTGTGCCATTGCCGAGGATGGTGCTAGTTATTTAGATTATTTATATCATACAAGATCCCTGTAACAAGTATTAATGATATATCCTTTAGAAAATAAATTAAATTCAATTCAATTAAGTCGCACACGGTTCACAACCATGTCTCTCTCACAAGACTATGACAATGCAACAACTAGTAGGGCAACTCATTGGAGAACCAACAAATTATATGATAATGAAGATGAAGTTTGGGGTACCCAATCTGATGTAGGGGTCTCTTATGAGCATCAACGCAAACAACATCATCCCAACTCACAACTGCATAACATACTTAGTGACAATGAAACCCAACTGGCCACTACAAGCTTAACAGAAATACAAGAGGCTGTTTGAATAGCCTGCAGGCATCATAAGGAAAGTTGTCTACCCATGCTTGGTTTAAACAACTTTCCCAAGTTTTCAGGAGGTTATGATTCAGATCCGCAACAACATTTACAAGCCTTCTANGAAAGATATCAAACCTATGCCAGAGTGTCAGCCTTGAGGAGACAAATCCAGGAATGGAAACAAGCGCAACATGAACCCTTGGACATGGCCTTAGAAAGATATTATGCACTATTAAACAACTTCATAGGCCATGGGTTCTCTGAGGAAAGGCTAATGTACCATATCATAGATGGGCTCTGTAATGAAAAAAGGGAGATCCTAGGGATGTACGCCTGAGGTCAACTATATGAGCTACGAACCCATCAATTCCAAGAGCTTATTAAGCAGGTAGCAAAAGAAGAAGGAGAAATAGCCAAATGGGAGAATATTGAAAGTTCTCAACAGGACCAAAATCTCAACTTAACAAGGGTCCATGATCATGAAGAGGAGAAATCCACTCACTTCAAGGAGGTGGAATCATCTTTGCCAATCCTACAATCACTAGAGGAAATTGAGGCAAAGATTAATAAGATGACGTATTGGGTACATGAAAGATGTGAAGAATATGCCAACATTATTAGAGGAAGTACTATGCCAAATCGAGAAATAGGACATGACACCACACAAAAATTGAAACAAAGGGTAGAAGATAATAAGAATAAGAACTCAACTACCAATTTCACATATTAATGTAACGTTTGTTTGTATGATCACCCCAAAGGCCAATGTCAAGTTCTGTCACATTTACATGAGCATTGGGGAGGAATGTTACATCCAAATTTCATACAAAAATATCAAGTTCAACCATAGTGGAAAAAACCTTAGTCGTGGGGGAGGCCACCGCCAACTAGAACATACCCTTCATATGTCCCAACGCCAAATTTTTATTATGTTCAACACCCTATTTCTCCAACAGGATCAGCATCCTCTACCTCACCTCATTGTTATCATTCTCCTGAGTACAATCCATCCATGTCCTCTGCAACAAGATCACCACCTCATGTGCCTTACACTTCTCCTCAACCTTAATATTCTCATACTTCACCCCCATCTACATCACTGCTAGCTATGCTAGAAGATTTTGCACCACAGCACCAACCCGCAAACATTACTTGTGCTGCTACTGTCAATAGCAGTGGAGGTCTTTCACAACATCAAAGGCGTCCCTTCTTTAGACATGACCGTCGAAAGGGAAACCACAGTTCAAAAACCACTACATCCACCAACTCAACACAAATCCAACACTATGGTGCATCTTCCTCTTCGAACCTAACACCTCATGTTACCCTATCAAGGCCACCACTCAATACTCCAACAACCATGGGGCCCAATGAATATTTCCACATGGGGAGACATGTTGATCCTTGCATACCATCTTACGGTCACAAGTACCACAGTGGGTCAACTCCTTATAAATTAACCACATCTTGTAACTTGCCCAACTATGTCAACTCTAATCAAGTGTGTGAACCCCAATGGGGTAAGTATGATCGGGTCCCAATATTTCCAACATGCAAGGATCCTAACCTTCCATTTATTAATTCTAGCCATGCTCAACCATTTTGCTATGGGGGGTATCCTCCATTCTAACAACACAAAATTAATAAATATTTTTCTATTTCTTTAATTTTTCAACTTTTTGCTTTCTAGTTTTTCAGCTTTTAATTTATTGTTTTATCTTTTTATCTTTTTATGGGTAATCTCATCTACGAATAAAACACTCATGTGACTCGTTGGTTGAGGTGTTATGCTATGCTATCAAGTCTTAGGTGACTAATTATTTGGACAACAAACCCACCACATCCACCCAACCATTCTATTAATAAGAGGTTCTACTCTGGGTATGATGATATTCTTGTCATCATTAATGGCTCATCCGAGTATCCAATAATGGCTCATCTGAGTCATAGTCCTGCTGAGCACCACGATGTCTATGAAGATTGCGACTACCCCTCCTTTCATGATGGTGAAGGTCGTGTGACTGGTCATGCGCTTCCTCACGTTGTTCCCTTTAGTCCTTACGACCACCATCACTTCACTCCTTTCCACCACGGTTACGGGCAGAGTTTGAACTGGATGAAGGTATAGGAGAGTGAGAGGATGGAGAAGAGGAAGAACTCAAAAAGAAGGAGAGTGCAGAAGAGTTTAATCGGGACCCTTCCATCAAAAAGAGGGAAGTTCGATTTTGCGAAGATGAGGAGGAATCACCACTGGAAGTAGCAGTGAACCTAAAAAACTTGCCCTTACAAAAGTTTGCATCTAAAATATCGACAAAGGTTGATAAGATGTGGGACTCTTTGGATGAAAAATTCCAAAGTGTGTTGAAAGTTGCAGAAGAGTCCAGAGAACAAGGTAATGATCGTGATCGATGTAGGAAGAAGGAAGCTAAATGTGCCCAACATAAGGGGAAGGGTAAAGTTGTTGTAGCAGAACATGTTGTAGACTATGACACGGAGGAGGATGATGAATGTGCATATGCAAATACAAACATCCTAAGGGGTGTTGTCCCATGGTGTCACATCTCCAAGAGTCTAGGATGTACGTGTTGAATCCTCACTTGGCGAAGAGGCAAACACCCCGAAGGTTACCTTACCCACAAGGTAACCCAAGGTAGTTCCACTAGCAGCAGCAAGGATATTATCCAAGTGGAGTGCCACTGCAACCTTATGAACACTTTCAGCAGTGGCAGCACCCACAAGCATGGGGAATGCCACCTCCAAGGCAGCAGTACCCTTACCGACAGCTACATCCCTATGGGTACTATGTTTAGCAACCAGCCTCTCCATAGGACTATTCTAGTCACGCAACCTTCCAGAGTTACTACCACCCCTCAGAATATTTTTGACCACAATCTCCATCACCCAAGGGAAAGCCCAGATCTATACTATCCTCCATCACCTTCTCCTACCGTTCCTTCTCCACAACATCCCACTCAACTACCACCTACTCCACCTATGTAGGGGGAGATACCACCATAGCCACAACAACGCAATGCTATAAGGGCTGTCAACCTACAATCGACACCTTAGCCGAGTGGACCGGAACCCAAATCACCAAAACGTTCATTTTTCTGGTCCAATAATCTAAACATACCCTCACATACACTTGTGGCTGGTGCCTCTGAACTTCAAACTGCCTCCACTGTTCCACCACTTGAGCAGCCTTCAAACCAAACATCCTCCAACATACAAACGGTCATGCTCATACATGTCATGATCGACTAGATAAAGGCAGGGCATCTTCCCTAGAAATTGACTGATTCATGAAGTCCCCTCATCTATCTATAGGTGGTAGAGAATGAGCCATGTAAAGCTCTTTTGGATTCAAGGTCAGGTGTCAATTTGATTTCACATAACATGTACAAGAACTGGAACCTGCCCCCGTTAAAGAAAAGCAACATTCGGCTTGAGCTAGCAGACCAATCTATCACCATTCCCTTGGGATTGGTGGAGGACATTGTGACCACCGTTTGTGTGTGGTCTTATCCTGCTGATTTCCTTATTATCCGTGTGAAGAATTGTAAGGGGAACTTCCCAATCATAATGGAAAGAGCTTGGTTGAACATGGTGGATGAAAGACTAGGACTCCGAGATCTTTCCCTTGAAATTTCAAAGAAAAATCCTTTTGGAAAGATCGAGAAGAAGCACGTTCCATGCATCGTGTATAATGACTCAAGGTGCAACTATGTGTAGTAGTTATGGTCTGCTAAGCAGACATCCATTCAAGCATGAAGTCGGTGTACCAAAGAATCACCAGTTTAACAGTGCCTGTACACAGCAGCCACCAACCAAGAGGGCACCTAGTGGCTAACAGTTGATCCTGCTAGCAACACATTGTGCATGGAACCATCTGAGGGGCTTGTACGAGCCTACGTAGAAAGCATGGATGAAATGGAAGAGGTTCATCAACAAGTCTCCACTGTTGATGACCATGATGATTGGGGAAAGCTGCAAATCCCTGAAAGCTTCAAACAAGAGCCCATGGAGCTTAAGTCCTTACCAGCCCACTTAGAATATGCATTTTTGCAAATTGGGAAGCCAGTAATTATCAATTCCACCCTTGCTCCTAAATAAAAGAAAAAGTTGCTAAAGGTGGTGAACAAATGGGATGCTACATTTGCATGGTCATATCCTAAGTTAACTAGAGTTGATCCCAAGGTCTACCAAGATCAGATCTATATTGACCCCTCTATGAAGCCACGACAACAACCATAAAGGCGATTGAACCCCAAGTTGAAGTAGGTTATCAAAGATGAAATCGAGCAGTTGCTAAAGGCGAGGTTCATCTATTCCATCACTGATAGCGAATGGATCAGCCCACTCGTTATTGTGCCAAATAAGGGTGGCAAATGGAGGGTCTATATAGATTTCTGATTGCTCAACATGGCTACCTTCAAAGATTACTTCCCACTTCCATTTGTGAACCAAGTGTTGGATACCATTGCAGGGCACCGTTATTACAGCTTTTTGGATGGTTATAGTGGCTATAACCAAATCCAAATTGCACCAGAGGACCAAGCCAAAACAACTTTCACAAGTCCATGGGGGACTTTCGCATACAAGAAGATGCCTTTTGGCCTGTGTAATGCGCCTACCACTTTCCAACGGCTTGTCTTTAACATCTTCTAGTAGCAAATTGGCAATGGGATAGAAGTCTTCATGGATGACTTCTCCACCTATGAGGCCACATTCGAGTAAGCCTTGGACCGCCTTGAGCAAGTTCTGAAAAAGGTGTGTAGACACTAATCTACTGCTTAATTGGCAGAAAAGCCACTTAATGGTCCAAGAAGGCATTGTGCTAGGGCATCGTATCTCACTAATAGGGATTAGCATGGATCCTAAAAAGATTAGGGTCATCCAAGGAATCACCTGACAACCAAGCATTGTAAAAGATGTTCGGTCATTCCTTGGCCACACTGGTTACTACTAGCGCTTCATTGAAAATTTTTCAAGGATCGCCAAGCCGTTGGTCGAACTCACAAAGAAAGATGCTCTGTTCATCTGGACTAAGGAATGTGAATCTACATTCTAATTTCTTAAATAGAAACTTGTAGAAACTCCAGTTCTACATGCATCTAATTGGTCCAGGCCCTTCCACATCATGATGGATGCATCTAATTATGCCTTGGAAGCTGTGCTTACACAGTGTGATGATCAAAAGCATCCATACTATATCCATTGTACAAGTCATAGCATTGTGGGTGCTCAGCTTAACTACACCACCACCAAAAAGGAGTTGATGGTGGTGGTGTTCTCCTTGGAAAAATTCTGACACTATGTGCTCAGATACAAGGTGTTTGTGCTTACCAACCACAGTGCTATCTGGTTCCTGATGAACAAACCAATGGTGAGCCCTCGCATCATCTGATGGCTGGTGATTCTCAAGAATTTGACCTCACCATGGTAGACCAGGAGAGGACCGAGAATGTCGTTGCTGACACTTGTCTCGGTTGCAATGGGATGACACAGAAGAGGAGGAGCCCCTCTCTAACCACTTTCCAAATGAACTCCTCTTCGTGAGTGCAGTCAATTCATAGGTGCCCAAAGCATCACCTTGGTTCAGCCACATCCTCACCTATCTCACAACTCAGGAGTTGCCAAAGGAGTGGGACCATCAGCAGAAACAACAGTTTCTCCATAAGGCCAAGCGTTTCATGGAAATCAGTGGCCACCTTTATAAGGTGTGCACAGATGGCCTGGTTCAATGGTGTGTCCCTGATGATGATACACTACATGTCCTCCAAGATGCTCATGAGGGCCCTTGTGGGGGCCACTATGCTGGATGTCTCACGACCATTAAGATCCTGCCTTCAAGGTATTACTAGCCCACAATTTTTAGGGACGCACAATGGTTCGCCCGCTCCTGCAAACGATGCTAAAGAGACGGTGGGATGACTGGTCGAATGGAAGAACCTCAATAGTGGATCTAACCACTGGAGCCCTTTGACATTTGGGGCATCAACTTCATGGGGCCCATCACATCCCTATCCAATGGAAAGGCCTACATCATCGTAGCTGTGGACTACTACACAAAGTGGGTGGAGGTGGCAGCTGTCATTGACTGTTCTTCAAACACAGCTGCACAATTTGTTCAACAACAAATCATCAACACGTTTGGAGTGCCACGTGCACTCATCTTAGATAATGGCACTCATTTCATGGGTGTCACTTTTCGACGGTCAATGGGTGCGACCCCCTGAGTATACGGGGCCCCATATACGCAGCCCCATCAATGTAGTGCCCAACCCCTATATATATTACTATTGCGCTTTAGATTTTCATCATTTTGCAAACAAATTGGGGGGAGATTTTACCATTTTTCTGACAAACTTCTTCCCAAGCACCTACATTCCATCATGCATCTGCATTAATTGATCCTTACCCTCTTAAGCACCCAGAGGTATGCTCTCAGTCATGGGGGGGTGAAGCCTATGTGTAATTAATTAATTAGTTAATTAAGACTTCGCACCTCTAAGGGAAGAAACAAAAACAATCGTTTAAACTCCAACTCATCCCTTAATGTCTTTGGCTCTAAACCATGAATTAACACTTCGGGGGATTTAATGCCTATGCCAACAACATAACTTGGTCGAACTAAGAAGGTGTATAAGGACCATTTTGAGCTATTTATGCACAGTCTAATGGGTGGTTATGTTTGATTGCAGATGGAACCAAAATCGAGGCATTCAAGTGGCGAAGGACCATCCTAACCTAGGGACAAGCGTCCATGAACGGGAAGGGGACGAGGTGTGTAGCAAGTAGACCACATGGAGGGCTCTCATGCAATTGGCCCCCTCTGCGAAGGACCTGATGTGGAATCTATCCATCAAATTCCCAAAGAGAAGATGCCCAGTGAGCAATCGTAGGGAGATGAAACTCTAGGGATAGCACCATGGCTTGAGGTCACCCTGACCCAAGGTTGTCTTGATGTTATCAAGCCACGAGAAGTGCAATGGATGGTCCTACAAGAGTAAACTTTGAACCATTTCTCAAAAATGCACTAGAAGATGTAAGACTTTAATTGTAAAATTCTCCTATGTGGCCGATCATCACAACCAGTGGTGAATGGTACCTAGGAGAAACCTCTCTCTTCTGGACAAATCAGCAACCAAGGTCTAGAGTAAGGATTAAGGACATTTATATCTCTTACTCTGCAGAGGCAATAGCGCAAGCTCTAGAGTTGCCAAAGACTGGAGCAGATGTGGTGAAGATTCCAAAACAAGCAGACCTTGAGGTAAAAAGGGAGTGGATCTAGCGGTGCTATGGGGTAGATCGCAAGGATTTTGGCACTCTAACCACTGTGAAGAGGGTGTATTCAAAGATCATGTCTTACCATCTAAACCCAATGGTAAGACCCAGCAAAATCACAGCCTTCTTTGCTCGTGCCTATGTCGCCTTGAGTGAAAAATTTCCAATGAGTCTTCCATAATTATTATTCTTGGAAATTGAAAAGAGGCTTGTCGAAAGTGAACATGGAAGGCGAGCTTTCCATTTTCCCTACCTAATCAGAAAATTATGCAAATGGGTAGGGATAGCACGCTACGCCAATGATACACTCCGACACGCCCCGATTACCTCATGATGTGAAATGATGAAGGATAGGATTCCTACCACTACATAGATGAAGGAAGAGTAGCAACCATCTCCACCACCTGTACAAACGACAAGGTCGAGTTCGCAAACTATTGCATAAAACATTTGTGAAATCTAACAATCACTCTTGAGCCAGCAAAAGCAATTTCGCAAGATTGGTGGAGGGGATGACCCTTTAGTTTATCACCCTGAAATGCGCCACCTGGAGCAAGTGGCTTGATCAGTCAATTTTTTAGAAAGAGTAGGGCCGATGTTCTCTGCTACCCGAACACAAGTTCCAGCAAGAACAGATCCTAGTATCCGAGAGGTAATAGTATCAACCCAACAGCTGCTTCCTAAAATTTTAGGGAATGCTGCTACCTTCTCAGTACGCTTGGAAGATGGTGAAGGGGTAACAATCCTGGTGATGCAGCACTAGGGATAAGAGATTGTGGCCAAAGTGGTTGCTGGTACAATTGCTACAGTTCTCAATGCACCAGTGGCACCTGTACCAGACATACATGGACTTCAGGATGTACAAGCATCCTCCAAAACTTCACATAGAAAAATTGATGCAACACAACATGAGGAATTGTTGGACCAATTGGTGGGAACCGGGCAACCGCTTCTAGATGTCTTTGACCTTCCAGATAACATCACTGCAACCCAGTCGAAGCTGCTCTTGGCAAGGGGTAAGAGCCTCATTTTAGAAGGACAACTTGAAGCTGCTCAAACCACTTATCAATGCTTGGCAATAGAAGTAGCCCAACTAAGAACCCAACTTGCCAATCTAGCTCTTATCAACCATGAGCTCACCAGAGATGAAGCTTTTCAATAGCTTCAAATCAAACTTCAAATAGTTGAGGATGAGTGAGAGTTGATGATCTTTTTCAAGTCCTTGGCAGACGCTCAGACATATCATTTAAACAAGGACTTGGAAGAGATTCATCAGGAGAACATTAGGTGGACTACGGAGGTCCATCGCCTACGTAATGTTGGTGCTAAAAATGAGCACATGAAAACTTTTATTCACCAACAGCAGGAAGAGCTAGCCAGAGTGAATGCTGATGTGAGAAGGTTGGCTACTGAGAACTGAAATCTATCCCTGGAGGAGGTTTGAACTTTATGACAGAAATCTACCATCGAAATTGCCACTTGGAAGAACGAGGCCCTGAAATTTGAAAAAGTCAAGAATCATTACAGGGACCAAGTGGGATTGCAAAAAAAAGTAAATGAAAAACATATTCAAGTCAAAAAGGCTAAGATGAACCAAGTGCTCCAGTAGCTCCGAGAGGGAGGCAAGGTATGGAAACCTATCTTTGATGGGTTGAATGCCTATAATCAAGCTAAAATCTGCCTCAAAGAGTTGCAGATTGAAGAAATGACAGAATATATGGAGCTTGCTAACCTTTGCTATGCAAACCTAGCTATGCTCACAACCTGGAGATCGTGGTTTGAATTGGAGAAACAAGTGGCAGCCTCATATTCTCTATATGAGGACGAGTTCCAAGCGCACAAAGCAACCAGGAAAAAATTGGAAGCAGCAAACGTGAAAATCGAGGTTCTCTGCACACGATTTGAAGGACAATGTACAGTTGCAGAGAACTTGGCCCATCGAATGACTAACTACCAGCAACTGCAGACATCAATTTGAGCATTTGACATTGAATGAAAATAGTTTGTAGCTTGGTTTGTCAACTTGAAAAAACTCTTCCCCACGCTGTCATGCCCTTGGGAGGTTCCAGTCTCAACGCACATTGGTGAAGCTACCTGGATGGTGAATGATCCCAAAAGTAAGGAGGAAAAAATGAGGGCCCTTCTGGAGGCTTTTCGATTACCTCCAAAAGTTGCAGCTGCTGCGAGATAGCCATTATTCGTGCCATCACCGCCGCATGGGCTAGAGGCTGGTGAAGGTCTATCGAAACCACTGCCACCAAGGATGGTGTGATCTTCTCCAGTAATTTTTGCATCCTTCTACATAGCAGAGACTCCAGGACCAGTAGGATGTTCAATTTTGTCTCTAAACACCACCATTTTTGTAATTTTTCCTTCTCTGTACACTCGGGCACTAGGTAAAATTGATGTTGTGTCATGTGTGTGTGTGTCAAGTCATGTGTGTTGTAAATAAAAGCCCATATCATCCAAATTGTAGAGTAACTCGAGGATGAGTTTTCACTCAGTCATGCGGGTATGATGAAGTGTCATTACTCAATGTGTCAACTAGGCCACATATATGGGGCCACATATACATGGTTGCATCAACGTGGCCCCATCGACGCATCCTTCCATGCGTCGACGTGGCCTCATTTACATAGAGCCTATTTTGGCCTATAAATATGAGGGCTTCTGCCTCACTTAGGTACCTTTTTGTCAGTTGTAGCGAGGCTCTTGCAGTTTGTTCCCACAAGAGTTAGAATATTTTCCAAGTGCTTGCAGTAGGTGTAAGAAAGGTGTCTAGCTCTTTATTCAAGCGCTGATGTATCTAAGCCCATTGGCGTGAACGGAAATAAAGACGAGCTTTCAAGCATTCCTTGCAGCATTTGGACTTAGTCATTTAATGCATTTAATAGCTTAATATTTTTATGCTTGATAATTACTTAAATTTCTCTTGTTATTATTTTAATTGCTATCGCTCGTTCATGGTTCATAGAAACCATAAGTACGACCATATTGAACATAAACCCAACGCTTGGGAACCCAGTGATGCTTAACATCTGGTAACACAGTAGTGGTTAGGGGATGCTCAGGACATGCCCAGAAGATGGGATCGAATACTTATGCTACGAATAGTTAAGATACAGATTAGGATAATTATAGATTAGATAATATTTCATTCCTTACTTTCCATACCTTAATTAGATGCCAAAAGATAAAGTAAAAAGCCATAAAAATCAGTTGCCTGAATCTCACTTAACCATCGCCACTAGAACATCACAAGTAAGGTTGGGAAGACAACGACTATTCTAATCCAAGGTTTTGCTAGTTAGGGTCTGGTGTATGCAAAGTGCTTGCAATCTATGGAATTCGATCAAGTCGCATGCGAACACCCATGATTCGTATGGTTGGGCGTAGGGGTACCTAGCCACTCATTGGCAGGCAATGAGTCTATGTCATCCATGCATTCATAAATTTCTATGGTTTCTCTTGCCTTGGAATTGCATGGTCCCCTTCTTAACAATGAAACTATTAACGAATTGGTGACTGGGCATTTCTCAAACTGAGGAAGGACTCAAGGACTGAAAAGGATGTGACTTCAAGGGGATTTGATGCATTTGTGCTAGTCATTCTCTTGGGTTCTTGGATGTTTTCTTCTTGAGTTTTCCTTACCATTCTAACATTGCTCCATTATGGGGAAGATGAGCTAATAAAAATAATAAGTCTTTGCATGGTGTGGTTCTCACACACAAAAAAAAGGAAAGTAAGAGAGAATTCAAAGCACATCCCTTAGACAAAATAATCATCTAGGCTACAAGCACTAGTTATGGAACTAAACAAACATGTTCCCTCTAACTAAGGCCCTTCCTCGCTTCCTACTTTTCCCTTTCTTGTTTCCTCGGAATGGTGGTGACTCTTTGGTGGAAGCATTCTTGTTACTTCAAGTGGATGAATTAGCCAAATGTATTAATGCAAAGTCATTGGATGTGGATTGTTAGAGGCTGGATTTGAAATGAGATCTACTAAGTCACATTAACCATGAATACACAAGGGGTTGTACACCACCTTGCTCTTGGGACTCAATCCTGCTCTCTTCTTTCCATCATTCTTTTGGTTGATATTAGTAGTCTATATTTTGGTTGATACATTGTTTTCTTTTTGGTAAATTCTTGTGGTTAAGACTTTAACTCTTGCTTCCAAACGACATTTCCAGAGCCTACGGACTCTTTGAATGTGGGTTTGTCAGGGCATAAAAGGCATGAGCCTGCTTTGGGGAGGATCCACTGGCATTCCTGTTTGGTGCATCAGTTAACTTCTTTCCTTTAAACATTTTCGCAATCAACATTTGTTGTGTTCATTTCCACCTCTGACATCCATTTTATCTGCATTGCTGTTGTTTCTTTTTCTCCATCTTCTTTTTTCCTTATCTTTTTCCATTCTATTGCTACTAGAGGATTGCTCTTAGTCATGGGGGTCCTAGTCCAATTTTTTCAATTTTCTCCTAACCCCTACACCCTGGGTAGTCACCAATGTTATATCTCCATAATTCGTATTAGCCATATCACAACTCAACCAATGGACCTTACACCGAGGCACGGTATCAATTGCATTGTGATTTATTTATCCTTGCGAATATGAGACTATGTTGTGTGTGCATATGGCAACCATCCAACAATGGACTAGATCTAGAGGAAACACTTAGGATGGACTGGTGTTGGAAAATTTGTGCAAGGAACGAGATTGATGGTGCACTTATGGATGGACAACGGGAAGCACAATCTTGGTGTTGGTAGCAACAGACTTCTCCTTATCTCTCTCTTGTCTCTTCTCTTTCAGCTACCAAATAAAGCTGGATCTCAAATATATATAGTGTTCACTCTTGTGGTCATGAACACTAATTTTGCTATGTATTGTAATGTTGATCCATTCACAAGTCACCCCATTCACCACTAGTATCATTCAAGTCAATAATCCCATACCTTTCCAATATTTTGTAAGGAACTCACCAAAAAGTTTTCATTCAGTCATGGGGGTATGATGAGCCGCAATATCGCGTACGTGATATCACATCTGCCATGCAATATCATGTCCTACCTCATCTTCTATAAATAAGAGGTGGTGCCCTTTGTTTCGGGGGAGTTAGACTTAGACCCTTAGCCAAACTCTTGTAGTTTTACCATTCCAGAGTTAGAATAATTTCTGTATGCCTGTAGTAGGAGTCATAGAGTGAACGAATCTTTATTTGAGCAAATTGTACCTGAGCACACATTTGTGTACGGCAATAAAGATGAACTTTATGATAAACCTTGCAGCATACAAACTAAGCTAATTAGTAATTAATTCTTATTGAATGTTTAACGCTTTCCTAGTTAATTAATTTCTCTCTCAACCCTTGATCCTCTTAGTTAAGTGCACTTAGCACGACCGCTTCGAGCATGCGTGTAGCACTTGGTAACCCAGTAACGATTAGTGTTTGGTAATCCTAGCAACATTGCACTGGTTCAGGATGTGTACAGCAAGTGGGAACGGATACTAGTGTTAGGACAATTAAAACTTAGTTAATGAATAGTTAAAGTAAGTTAGTCACTTAGTTATCTTTCCCTTTCCCTTATTAGCATAAGACACTACAAAGATAAAAGTTATAAAAATCATATACCTCAAACTTACTTAACCATACAACTGTGACAATACGAGTAAGTTTGGGAAGAAAACGATTGATTAACCCTAAGTGTTCCATTAAGGCGTGTAAGCACTTAGTCCTTGGAGTTCGACTGGATCATGCGTGAGATGCTCGTATTCGTATGGTTGAGTGTAGGGGTACCTCGCCACTCATCAATTGTGCATGTCATTTTTATTGTTAGTGATGTTAGTTCTAACATGCACTTGGGTTGATTGCTCTTCTCACAAAATACTTATCCATACTATGGACTACAAATTAGAAAAAGAAATCAATTCAATAAACCAAGATTCAATGTAATTGAATGTCATATGTACATATGGAAATGTAGCAAATTCAAGTAAATAATATAATGCAAAGTCAAAGGCAAAGATCAAATGAAGATAAAGTTAGAACTTTGTGTAACATATGAACAAAAACCATGTAACATCCTATTTAATTTTTTATCTCTGATGAGAAATCAATAAAGACAGGCTGAATCAACACATCTTCATCAACATAGGCCCATTGTCATATCCCCGTCAATGCATAGTAGGATACATTGATGTAGATATGTTGATGCTAATGTCATCATTGCCTCTCATTTATGACACATTTCAATCATAGTCTTAGTTGAATTATTGTAGTTTCCTTTCCTTAGAGTTAGAATATTTTCTCTTTGAGTACCTGTTGTGTGGATGTAAGAGATTATATGGAGCTTTATTTGAATTCCCTTTGATGAGCAGTGAGTAGTCCCTACAGCGAACCATGCAAATCACAAGCATGCACTAGTGATCCAGTCGAATTCCATGGATTTAGCTCCTAAGTGTGCCTATAAACAAAGATTGTGACTAAAGGAAATGTGTGATCATTTTCTTCCTAACTCTCACTTGTGTAAGCTCTTAGATATGGTTAAGTGGGAGTTAAGGCATATGATATTTATTTATGTTTATATTTTTTATATGTCTTTAGCCTAAGTGTTGGTGAAAAGATAAACAGTTGCTAACGAACTATTCTAACTACTTAATGGTTCTACAACTAACTATCCTAACATAAGTATCCATACCCACTTTTTGTATGAGTAACATATCTTTCTAGTCACATGATGAAGCTAGGTCAAGAAACCTTGAGATTCCTAGAAATAGCCTACCTTCATGTATGGGTAACATGTCTTTCTAGTCACATGATGAAACTAGTCCAAGATACCTTAAGATTCCTAGAAATAGCCTACCTTTATGCATGGGTAACATGTCTTTTTAGCAGTACCCTAGGAATACTTTCATTTTATGAATTAATTAATTAATGATTGTACTTTCCTTAATAGAGGACTACCTTCAAGCATAAGTAACACGTCTTTTCACTAACATGGTAAGGCAACACTTATTTGAGAATATGCTTCCATCAAAATTAAAACATGAGTAAAGACATAACTACATGGATTAGTAAGACCCATAGATGAAGTACAAAGGATCAGCAAGTCCCCTTGATGTCACACCTCTTTTCATTTCCTCTTTGTCCTTATCCCTTCCCTTAAGGCATAATGATCATGAGTTAATTTTAGTTTTAAAATGTAAAGAACCATATTTTTTTTCATGATGAAGATCTCTTACTCATAGAAACTAAAGGGATGGGTGATGTGATCTCATTGCTTTATACAATTACTTACCCAATCATCTTATAGCATAGGATAGAATTTAGATAACAAAGTTAGCATTCTTGTATAAAAAGTAGCATTTTTATAAACAAAACATAGAACTTAAAACATAAAATGCAAGATATAAAATAATCCAATGAAAAAAGAAGTTTAATAAGAAAAAGAAAATTTAAATAAATGGAAATTTTAATAAGAAAATAAAAATTAAAAGAATGTTATAAAATAGAAAAGTCTAAAAGCAATTCTCACAAGATATCAAACCATATTAATGCCCCTCTCCCATGACTAGGTTTAAGGGTAAAGATGTGAAACATAGAATGATCTTGATCATGGGTAGAGATGGCAATGGAGCATGTGACTACTTTGAAATCCTTAAATAGTTTGACTTATTATGTATTAACCAAAATTAGTTCTTTTGGATCATCAGGATGGTAAATTTACATGTGATGAGTGGCTAGGTACCCCTACGCCCAACCATATGAATCACAGGCATTCACACGCGACTCGGTCAAATTCCATATACTGTAAGCACTTAACATACACCAGACACTAACCAACAAAACCTTGGGTTAGAATGATCTTTGTCTTCCTAATCTCACTTGTGATGTTCTGTTTGCGATGGTTAAGTGAGATTAAGGCTAATGATTTTAATAGCTTTTTACTTTATCTTTTGGCATCTAATTAAAGTATGGAAAGTAAGGAATGAACTATTATCTAATCTATGATTATCCTAATTTGTATTCTAACTATTCCTAGCATAATTATCCGATCCCATATTCTGGGCATGTTCTAAGCATCCCCTAAACACTACTAGGTTACTAGACGTTAAGTGTCACTGGGTTACCAATTGTTGGGTTTACGTTCGAGATGGTCGTACTTATGGCCTTTACAAACTATAAAGGAGCGATAGCGATTAAAATAACAATAACAAAAACTTAAGTAATTATCAAAGCATAAACATATTAAACTATTGAATGCATTAAATAACTAAGTCCAAATGCTGCAAGGAATTCTTGAAGAGTTTGTCTTTATTGCCATCACACCAATGGGCTTAGATACATCAACGCTCAAATAAAGAGCCGATCACTTTTCTTATACCTACTACGAGCACATGGAAAATATTCTATCTCCTGCGAGAACAAACTGCAAGAGCTTCGCTGCAACTAACTAAAAGGTACCTAAATGAGGTGAAAGGCCCTCTTATTTATAGGCCGAAATAGGCTCCACATAAACGGGGCCACGTCGACGCATGGAAGGCTGCATCGATGGGGCCGCATTGACACAGCCTTGTATACGCGGCCTAGTCGACACATCGACTAATGACACTTCATCAACATGCTACCAAAATTGAAGGTACAATGTATAATATAAAATCCTTCACGTAGTGTTTTAACTATTGTATGTTGAGACACACGAGCGTGGTTCCAGTAGAGTACCTTATCTCCATGTTGGGATTCTACACATTATATCCTAGCATCATGATGTTAAGGGTATAAAGCTAAACTTGAATGGGAAGTTTTGAAAATTTATCATACACTAACTCATATGAGTAGTCCATAGGAAGTTTTCAAGTGAAATGATAAGCTCATAAGGCATCATTGAGTTTTGTACTTCGATCTCTTCTATACCTATTAATGGTCCTAGTAATGATTCATGTGATTTTCTTATTCATTACTTCAACTTAATCATTGGCTTAAGATGATAGAGTATTATTAATTTATGTTCCACCACTAAGTATCTCACTAGCTTCATAAAAATAACACCTATAAAATGATTTGCATTATCAAAAATAAGCATTCTATGAAGACCAAACCTTTTTAACACCTATTTTTAGAAAAAATATAGCTATAGTTATTGATTTACAATTGTGATGGTTGTGGCTTCTACCATTTAGTATAATGAGTCACTATAATAATGATTTAGATTTTTCTAGTATACATGGTTTTGATGGGATCAATTAAATTAATTCTCCATAGATCCAATGGATTTCAATGGTTGGATCCATTGTTGTGAATCCTCTAGACTAATAGTCATTCCACCATCTTGTTGACAATGTTCAAAGGAATTCACAAAGTGATGTGCATACTTAAAGATCGTTAATCAAAAGTATCCTACCTTAAGGATTTTATGGTTGTTCTTCTTCTTGCATAGTAGCCTTCACAAGATCCCTTATGAGCATCCATAAGAATTTTGGGTTGATCTTCATTAGGTATACACCCTCGCAGTAAGCCATCCATACAAATTTTATAGAAGTTACCCTCTATCACCATGTAGTGCTTAGATTAATAGATAAATTGTTCCTTTTTTCTCCTATCCTATTCAATAGGAGTCCTAGTTTCATACATTACCTCTATGAAACTAAAATTATGAATTTTAAATTTAAGGCATACATCTGAGATTCTTATAAGTGTAACAAAATTAGGCAATAATCTTTTGGATGTTCATATTGGTATATGTCACTTTCTTCATCGTTTGAATTAGAATTTGCAACCTCTTCTACTAATGTAGCTTTACCCTTATAATTGTAATAGTCCTTTTCTATGTCCTTTTTTCTTCTTCTGTTCCTATCCTTGGATCTTTCTTGTTCTATTTTCTCCTTCACAATCTTTACTGCCATTTGGAACCTCTTATCAAGAGAGTCTTACATCTTGTCTATCTTGTCTAAAATTTCAATAGAGTTTTGGATTAGTAAGGTTTTTCTTTGCATGATATTCTCTAACAGTGCTTCCTCCTCTACATCATAGAGATGAATCTCCTTTTTGCAAATAAAGGGGTCTCTACTATACTCCATTTTACTTTCTCTCTTCTTTAACCTCCATTATTTCTTTGCTACTTGGTTAATGAGCCTCTCAAACTAGTGAGCCCTTATTTCCAATAGTCTCCCTTGGGCATAGATCCCAAGAGTCTCTCTGTTTTTGTTTCTGAGCCCATCTATAATGTGGAAAAGCTACTTACTCTAAGAGAAACCATGGCCTAGGCATTAGTGTAGCAAAGAATAGTATCTTCTTAAGGCTACATCCGGGGATTCATGATTATCTTATTTTCACCTTTGAATTTGTTTCCTCAAATTCAACATCCTAGAGTACATATGATAATTATCATTGAACAATTCTAGCATTGTACTTCATCTATGAATGGATTTTATTTCCAAGGATAATTACTAAATTTCAACTTCCTTTATGAGTATCCTAGGGAATAACTTAAGCTTTTTCTAGTCATTTTTAATGTTTTGCAAGACACAGGCATTGTGAAAGAGTAGCAAATTGTGCTATGGATTAGTGTTGTATCCTCCTTCAAACTTAGAGATATTATTGATGTCAAGCTATTTGATCTAGCTATCCCTCTAACACATATTAGGGATCTATACTATCTCATGGACATTGATCATGCATCTTGTAGCATGTAATGATTCATCATAAACATCTTATTCATCATGGCCCATGTCATGGCCATGTGTCTTATGGCATGGCCTACTATGTCTTCTTTCTTGATATTCTTCCTCTTCCTCTTGCTTGTATCCACATTCCTTTCTCTCATTCCTACGATGGTGTCTTCTATCATCTCCACCTTATCTTGGATCATTTTTCCTTTGATCCCAATTATGCTCTCTCTCGTTAGAGTTAGACAATGAGGAAGATGGTGATGATCAAGAGCTAGGAGAGTTTTGTTAACTTCCTCTCATTCTCTAGTCCCTTAGTTATTCTCTTTCTTGGTGATTAGGAGACCTTGGCCTAGAGGTCCTCCTAGTTTTGGGTCTAACTCTTCCCTTATCTTGATTACTTACCAAGATTGAATGTAATCATTGGTGGATCATGTTATCTTCATTAAAGAGAGGAGGACCTTAGCATTAAGATCTGCCTAATTTATATTCTATATTCTTCTTTTTTGACTACGATGTTAGTGCAATTGGAACTTTTTTACCCTTGGATGCTTCATGGCAGGCCTCCATGAGTTTATCTTTTTAAAGTTGAACCTCTATAGGTTTATAGTCTCTAGAGAGATGATCTATCACTTGGTATTCTAAGGTTGTTGCTTCTAACCCTAGGTTTGTCAATGTTATCATGAACATTGATAGAATAGCATGATTAGGTGACAATACAATATTTCCCTCTAGGTCTCTCCATCACAGCTTCTCATCTTGATGAAGGATGAAGGTGAAGTGCAAGTAATACAAATCTAGATGAGTGTAGATAATTTTGAGTTATTGAGGTACTTCACCCAAGTTCTTCTTGGTCTTATCATCAATAGGTAAGGAATCATCCTTACTAGAAGATGTCATCTCTTAATTTGTTCTTATAATGTGGCTTAAATAGAATATCATTATTTTTCTTAAAATAGTTTATTATGTTTCTACAATGATCTTTGTATAATTTAATTATCTAGAATACTTACCATGCAATAGAAGTTTCTTGATAATGATGCTAATGATGAGTGGCAAGTATTTCCTATACCCAACCATACAAATCATAGGCATGTGTATACAATTTGATTGAATTCCATGAAACTTTGTGATAATAGTATTCTAGATAACTAGACATTAGGTTATTGGTGATTAGCTACCCAATCATCACCTGTGCTAGCTTAATTAGTATGGTTAAGTGCGATTGAAGCATAAGCTACTTTTATTTTTATTATTTTCATAGTTCAGATATATTAAAATGATAAAGTAGTTGAGATATTAAAGTATTAAATTAATAATGGACTCAAAGGTAATCTAGACTATCCTAAGCATACAGCATCTATTCCAACTTTCTGTACCCATCCTAAACATGTATTAACATTACTAGATTATCAAGTATTTACTACTGAGAATACCAAGTACCCACTACTAAGATTACCAAACATTAATATATTGTGCTCAAAGTGGTTATATTCATGTTGTTATAACATAAAATATTGAGTTGTTAAGTTCTTCGAAAGTAAAGTGCATTAAAAGTAAATGCTAAAAATAAACTAAGTGCTAGTTCGAGTGTTGTAATGGAAAGAATCAATATTGAGTTTGTTGTCATTGTGTAGAAGTGTCTAGTTACATCATGCACTTGAATAAAACTTCATTCAATCAACTTAATCCATGTTATGAGCACTTAGAAGTAAATTTGGCTAAGTTCTCCAAAAACAAACTACAAGAGCTTCACTATTAAAATGATCAAATATATCATAAATGTAGGTGATGTGCACATTTATATAGGCTTAAGACTAGATGACATCAATGCACATGCATCAATGTATTAAAGGATACATTGTTTAGGATGCATGATGGGGCCATAGCAAGGCATGCCTATTGACATAGCTAACTAATTGACACTTCATTAGGGAAGCTCTATTTCCCTAGCTTGGGCTAGCACCTTCTCTTTGGATCAAGGCTAAGGGCCAAATGCATTAGAGTAAGCATGCATCTTAGCTTTCTAAGGCTAACAATATCAGATGTTGGTATGCTAGGTATTGTCTAGGGATTTCTTGTGTATGCATGCATGTCTTGTTGATCTAGTTACTTGTTTATTTACTTATGGTACATTCAATGAGCCTCTAACCATGGACTAATGTGTTTTATATCCCTATGATATCCTTGTAGGTGCTTTAAGCTTTAAGGCATTGTCCATCTTAAGTCTACCCTTCCTTATTATTGCTTCAAGACTCTTAGGTAATATTTAATGATATTTTTAAAGGGTGACATCATTACAATTTATTACAATACTTTCTTCAGTATGCATCATCTATACTATTACTTTAGTGTCTTTGTCGATCTATAATTTACTATGGATAGTTGTGTACTTGACATCATTATGCATTTTTATCATGCTAACAGTGTTAGATGATATTGTCCTTTTTTAAAAAATCTAAAATAATTAAAATATAAGCACACTCCAAGATATATAGTCTAGTTAGAACTTTATCACTTAGTATTGTCTACTAGAATCAAACCCATAACTTAGAGCTTCCAAATCAAAAGTCCTATCACCAAGCTAATACCTCATTATTAATATTAACCAAATGAAACTAAATTAAAATATTAATAGTGTCATGATTTTGAACATGATAATGTGGAAGGGTTGGATATGTTATAGCATCATAGAGAATAGCACATGACACATCATATTATAGGGTAATGTTAGAGGATAATCAATGAAGATATGCTCTAATTAATGGTCACATAATGTAAATTCCTAGATGGAACTTGAAACCTTAGAAATGATCACCGAAATCATTATATAGGAGGAATGGTTGAGGAGAAACATTTCTCATATGTTTACAACAAGTGATTTTAGATTGTAAGAAACAAACTCTCATAATTTCTCATATGTTTAAAACAAGTGATGATAGGAAGACCTTGATGAATATGACATCATAAAAAAAATAAGAATTTTAGGAAATGTAGGAGCTCTCCAGATATCTTTCATTTTTCTAATCCAAAAGTGTGATGATAATTGTATTTTTTATGCATTATTGAATTTGTTTTGAATAAAATCATTCTTTATAATAATCTCATACAATCCATCCAAAAAATATCTAGAAAAGCTTGATGCAAACTATTGTAAAATTTAACTAAATTTGTAAGATTAGATATTGATAAGTGGCGAGGTACCCCTACACTCAACCATACGAATATGAGCATTTCACGCACGATCTGGTCGAACTCCGCAGATGGGCTAGTTGTGGTATCTAGACAGTTACTCGTAGATCACAGTTCATTGTCTTCCCACCTGGACTACTATTAGCTTTGTCACGTATGATTTAGTCTAGAGTGAGGTGTATGATGTGCTCCTATATTAACGCTACTCCTAGGCATGATGGTAAAGAATATTAACTATGCTAAGAAAGAGAGGGTGTGAGAGAATCTAAACTAGCCTAAGTGTGATGAGCATCTGTTCCTTAATCATCCGTACACATCTTGGACCTCGTGCATGACTACCACTGGGATTACCAAGCGCATGGCCTAAGTACACTACTGGGTTACCAAGTAGTCACACTTAAATGCTCATGATAAAGTCGTACTCATTCCACATTCAACAGGAGTTTAGGGTGAAGAGATATTAACTAAGAAAGCAGCAAATAACAATAACAACTAAATAATTAAGCTAAGTGGATGATGCAATGATGAAGTAATCTCGATCTTTATTGTGGGTCATGTGCATGTCCAAGTACGTCACACTCGAATAAGGATGTCGTACAATTACAATCATCACACTGTGGGCATGCACTGGGAGGAAAGGTTTGAGAGAAAGAACTACTAAAAAACTAACACTTGAAAGAAAATTCTCCAAAAAATTGCCTACCAAAACTGTCTACCTCTTATTTATAGATGAGGAGATAGGTTGTGATATCGCGTCCAGGCTGCAATATCGCGTACACGGTATCACATATGCGATATTGTGGCCAACAAAAATGGTAACTCATCATACCCCCACGACTGAATGAAAAATCGTCCTCGAGTTACAATGAGAACAAGCTCTGTTGATTACACAGTGGATAGGTATGGGATTATTGAATGATGAGAATGGGTTCATGCCACAGTGTGGAATCAGAAAAAAATTGAGACACAACACAAGGAATGCAAAGGAAAATTCTATAGTTACAAAATTGATGGAACTCATGTAGTTCCTGGTGGCGATGGCTCCTCCATGGGTGCCTTTCCCTTGTCTTGTGCTCCAGGTCTTGGGGCTTGATGGAGTTGAAGTATGGCCTAGAGTTTCTCCTCTTCAGTTTAAGGATCCTGTGTCATCCATGCTAGTGTTCCAATGTTTGATGGAGTCAGCACCTCCCATGGGTAGGATAGTTGTAGAAACATTTGGTTTGCCTTGACATACCAGGCCGCAAACACCCGCTGTTCCTCCTCGTAGGCTCTAGCTTTATCTCTGTATTCTTGGAAATCCACAAGCCATCAAGCCAAATCTATTGCAACACCCTTTTGACCCTGGTAGCTTTTCTTAACCACCTCAAGTTCAGAATTTGCAATCTCCAGTTTTTGCAATATCTTCTTGCGTTCTATAAACTCTGTTTCATATTTGCTGTAGGTGGTGCCTACCTGTTGCCCTGCTGTTAACATGGCAAGGTTGGCATACCACAGGTTTGCCAACTCCATGTATTCTGTAAGGTTTTGGATCTGTAGGTCCCGACTTTTAACTTCTGCCTGGTGGGCAAATGCATATGTGTCCAATATGGCTCACCAGTCAGTGTTTTGAGCGTTGATAGCCTTGATGTGGGCCTTGGCCATATGGATCTCCTTCTCAATGATCTATTTGTACATTCCCACCTAGTCTCAGAACTGCTCCTTTAGCTTTTCATACTGTTTAGCATCATTTTTCCATGCACTTATTTCGATAGCCCTCTTTTAGCATATGACATGTACCTCCTCCATTGAGAGGGTTTGATTTTCCCTGGCTAAATGGCTCATGTCTTGGTTGACCTGGATGAATTGTTCTCACAACTGATGAAAATGTACTTTGAGAACATTCTTTTGTTTTTCCACAGAGGTCAATCAAAGGTTGTCGACAACAAGCTACTTGTTTTCCTCTTGTAAGGCCTTGAGTGCCTTGGTATGCGCATAAGTTTGCGCTTGTGCTGCAGAGGCATCCCAAATAGCCTTCTCTTTTTCTTCTACCACCTTCTTATTCTCCATTAGTAGTTTGCTCAGTTGCTGAGTTTTGAAAGTGTCCAGCTGGTCCACAGGAACCAATTGCAGAGGGTCCCACTGTGCTACTTGTAGGGCCACAAGCCTTTCTTGCAATTTTTGCACCTCTGTTTCAGCATGCTCGGCCTTCATCTCTATCAAGACCAGCTTTCCTTTGGTGGAAATGAGGTCTGATTAAACTACCGTCACATCTTGAGGGATGTCAAACAGGGACGTCATTACTTTTCCTATTTGTAGCAATTGATCAAGTACATCCTCATGTTCTACAGGAGTCATTGAGGTTTTGACCAAAGTTTGAGCATCCCGTGCTCTTGTGAGATATGCCATGGCACAACAAGTACATGGAACGATTCCTTAATGTGATCTGTGACCACTTCTGTGGCTCCTGCTACATCCTGGTGTTGCATGACCACCACTGTGGCCCCTTCACTAGTTTCTAATTACACTTGGAAAGATGCAGCCTTTCCTGAGATTTGTTGTGACCAAGTGCTTTCCCCTCCTCCTGTATGGATGGAGACTTCATCCCTTGCATGATCCAAAGAAACTATGGGTTGTATGGCATCGTCGATGATGCGGAAGAGATTTGCATCATCATGACTTCCCCAACTAACCATCTTAACGATGGCCTTGAGATAGCTCATTGATGGTCTGTAATCTTGCGACGATGATGGTTGATCCTGGCCCATGCTAGGCCCTACTTCCTATTGTTGGCTAGGTCCCATACTTAGAAGTTGGCTAGGTCCTGCAAGTTGAGTTGTAGTTGGCATAGCCTTCTGTTCTTTTTCTTGTTCCGGTCCCAGCGTCTCACTAGTGATTTTCCTTGCGGCTGGTAGCTTTAGTAGTTCAGCATATGAAGCATTTTGGGCTTTTTGGAGGACATCATTAGTATATCCTCTGATGCCAGCATGTTTGCATAGCTTCCTAATAAGACAAGGAAAGGGTAATGCAAGTTTTCCTGTCTTCCGTTCTTCAAACCACCTGAGGATCTCTTCAAATGATGTTCTTTTTTACTTAGGTGGTTTCCAAATTTAGTTTCCCGATACAACTAAGGGGATGCAATTATTTTTGGCACAATTATCCTTAATGTTATAACTAATTACCTTTGATAATGTCCTTCAGGAGATGACAAATTTCAAAAAAGTTATGCACTATTCGACGTGTGTCCCTCCCCCACAACTAAGCTGAACACTTCAGGTTCAAGTAGGTTTAGATGAAATGAAAGTTAGAGCACCAGTGAGCGAGATATCGGTTGAAAAGCTAGGGGCATGCAATTGCAAGTCGTAGAGAGAAATTGGAAAAACTCCCCTGCGTGAAGAGTTGAAAATGATGATAAGTGGTGTGGGGGAGGCACATATTTATAGGTATATGTGACGCAATATCGCATACACAATATTGTGGCCTATCGATAATTAAGGCACACACAATATACTAAATTTTTAAATATTTTTTTGAAATGAATGATGGACACTAAGGACATGTGGACAAGTGTTAGAGGGTTCTAAGGTAATTTAGCTAGTTTTGAAGGCATGAATAATTATGTGTGGGTGGAATTGATCAATAAGGCCTCGGGTGGTAAGAGAGAGAAAAAGGCCATGTGATGGTTCATAGGAATGGTGGAATTCGAAGGGATAGTAATAGGGGAAAGAATATCATGGAAAATATGTTGAGGGTAATAGAGGATGTGTGTAAGCTGTGTTATGAGTGAAAATTACAAGAGATTACACAAGTGGGTCCTCCCCAAAGTAGGTTTCAACCTATAATGCGCTTGTTTAACCACACTTAAAAGTGTCCATGGGCACTAGAAGGGTTAAATGTAATCCACACTAGTTCCACAAAACACACATACATGTAAGTAGCATCGGAATGAGGTCGAAATTCTACGCTACACAAGACACGAGTTACAATTACATGGACAGCAAGATGAGATGGGGCATAGAAGGGACTGTAGAGAGGGGACATGAGGTAACTAACCCAGGGCACAATGAATCCTATGTGTAAAACATGATTAATGTGTCATTGACCCCTTGTTCCAAGATCAGGACCAAGTCCATTCCTCTAAGCAGTGACATCGCATTGTTTCATCCCATGATGAGCGATTATGAGAGTACCATAATAGCAAGGTGTATGATCACTTGAGATTTTGTTCAAGGGAGGAGTGATTTTTGCTTTGTGGCACCTCCCTCTTCTTCTTTTTTCTTTATTGCTGAATCTAGGGACGCCGCCAACCTTCAAGCATATGTGCATGTCTTTCCAGTGGGACTCCCTAGAACAACACTGGATTTTTGAGTGTCTTTAGATTACTCTTACTCCCATTTTGCATTAGATCTACAAAGATCTTAGTACAACCACGTTGCATGATAACTCTCACAAACGTCACCAAAGAGAATCCGCAAGTCCCCTTGATGTCACACCCTGATCATTCCCTCTTGATCCATCCTTCTTCATTCTAGGTACAATGAACACAAAATTAATTTTAAGTTTTAAGAATGTCAAGAATATCACTGTACTCGTGAACAGAACCTCTTATTTGTAGAATGGTTGAGTGGGTGTAAAGGGCTTACTATCCAAATAATTGATCACTCGAGACTCAATAACATAGAACACACCTCAACCAATGAGCCACATGAGTGTTTTATTCATAGATGAGATTACTTATAAAAAGATAAAAAGACAACAAGACAAAAAGACAAAAGAAAACAAAAGAAAAGAACTTGAAAAAATGGAAAACAAAAAATTGTAAAATTAAAGAAAATGAAAAATATTTATTAATCCTGCTTGTTATTAGAATGGGGATATCCCCCATAACTAAATGGTTGAGCATGGGAGGATTAGCAAATGAAAGATGAGGATCCTTTCATGTTGGAAATATTGAAACTTGATCATACGTACCCCATTCGAGTTCACACACTTGATTATAGTAAGCATAGTGGGGTAATTTGTAAGATGTGGCTCTTGGGTAAAGAGTTGACCCACTATGATATTTGAGACCGTAAGATGGTATGCAAGGATTAGGGTGTTGCCCTCCATGGTTGTATTCATTGAGCCATATGGTTGTTGGAGTATTAGTTGATGGCCCTAATGAAGTTACACGAGGCGCTGGGTTAGAAGAGAAGGATGCACCACAGTGTTGAACTTGTGCTGAGTTGGAAAATGCAGTGGCCTTGGAATTGTGTTGTCCCTTCCTACAGTCATGTCTAAAGAAGGGACACTTTCGATGTTGAGGAGGCCTCTTATTGTTATTCGTAATAGTAGCACAAGTAACATTTGTGGGTTTTTGCTGTGGTGCAGACACTTCAGGAACAGTTGGTGGTGATGTAGAAGGAGGGAAAGGATGAGAATGTTGAAATCTAGGAGAAGTGTGAGGCACACAAGGTAGTGATTGTGTGGACACGGGCTGATAGTATTGACGAGAATGATAATGCGACGATATAGAGTATGTTGACCCAGTTGGGAAAACATGATGTTGAACTGGATAAGCATTTAAATTCGGATGATACAAAGGGTGTCTCCAGTTTAGGGGTGGCTTCCCCCATGACTAGGATTGTTTCCACTGTGATCGAACACAATATCTCTGTATGAACTCTAGGTGTAACATGCTTCCCCAATGCTTATATAAATGTAACAAGATTGGCCATTAGCCCTTGGGGTGATCGTACAGGCAAATGTTGCATTCATACATATGAATGGCAGTTGAGCCATTATCTTCCTCATCCCTTCTTTTTGATTGTCTAATGATATTTTGTCCTGCTTCTCGAGTTGTCAAAACTCTATCTCCAATAATATCGATATATTCTCCACACTTTTTATGCATCCATTCCAACATCTTATTAATCTTTACCTCGATTTCCTCCAATGATTATTGTATTGGCAAAGATGGTTCTTCCTCCTTGAGATAGGTTGATTTCTCCCTTTGATGATTATGGACCTTTGTTAAGTTGAGATTTTGGTCCCGTTGATGTTTTTCAACACTCTCCCATCTAGCCATTTCTCCTTCTTCTTTTGCTACCTACTTAATAAGTTCTTGGAATTGATGGGTTCGTAGTTTGTATAGTTGACCTTGGGAATACATCCCTAGGGTCTCTCTTGTTTCATCACGAAGTCCATCAATGATATGGTACATTAACCTTTCCTTAGAGAACTCGTGGCCTGGACTGTTGTTTAACAGTGCATAATATCTTTCTAAGGCCATGTTCAAGGGTTCATGTTGTGCTTGTTTCCACTCTTGGATTTGTTTCCTCAAGGCTGACACTCTTATGTAGGTTTGATATCTTTCGTTAAAGAGTTCTACCATTGTTGGTCAACATCGTATTGAATTTGGTTTAGGGTATAGATTGTTAAAACCAAATTCAATGTTGTTCCATGCATAGGCATCGTAGAAGGCTTGTAAATGTTGTTGTGGATCTAAGTCATAGCCTCCTAAAAATTGGGAAAGTTGTTTAAATCGAGCCTGGGTAGGCAGCTCTCTTTACGATGCCTACTTGAGATTCGAACAGCCTCTTGTATTTGCGTTAGGCTTGTAGTGGCCAGCAGGGGTTCATTGTCATCGAGTAAGTTATGCTTTTGTGTGTTGGGATGATGCTGCCTTCATTTATGTTTATAAGAAACCCCCACATTGGATTGTGTACTCCAATCTTCATTGTCATATAATTCATTGGTTCTCCAATGAATTTCCTCACTAGGTATGACATTATCATAGTCTTGTAGGAGAGGCATGGTTGTGCAATTGTGTGTGAATTTATATGTGACTTTTTATAATTATTTCTTCCTAAAAGATATATCGTTAATTCCTGTACAGCGACCTTGTATGATATAACTAGCCTAGATAACTAGCACCATCCCCGGCAATGGCGCCAATGATGAGTGGCGAGGTACCCCTACACTCAACCTTATGAATACAAGTGTTTCACACATGATCCGGTCGAACTCTGCAGATGGGCTAGTTGTGGTACCTAGACAATTACTTGTAGATCGCAGTTCGCTGTCTTCCCACCTAGACTAGTATTAGCTTTGTCACGTATGATTTAGTTTAAAGTGAGGTGTATGGTATGTTCCTATGCTAACGCTACTCCTAGGTATGATGGTAAAGAATATTAACTATGTTAAGAGAGAGAGGGTGTGAGAGAATCTAAACTAGCCTTAGTATGATGAGCATCCGTTCCTTGATCATTTGTACACATATTGGACCTTGTGCATGACTACCACTGAGATTACCAAGTGCATGGCCTAAGTACGCTACTAGGTTACCAAGTAGTCACACTTAAATGCTCGTGATTAAGTCATACTCATTCCACGTTTAAAAGGAGTTTAGGGTGAAGAGATATTAACTAAGAAAGCAATAAATAACAATAACAACTAAATAATTAAGCTAAGTGGATGCTGCAATGATGAAGTAATCTCGATCTTTATTGTGGGTCATGTGCATGTCCAAGTACATCACACTCGAATAAGGATGTCGTACAATTACAATCATCACACTGTGGGTACGCACTGGGAGGAAAGGGTTGAGAGAAAGAACTACTAAAAAACTAACACTTATTTATAGATGAGGAGATAGGCTGCAAGATCACGTATGCGATATCGCGTCTGAGCTGCGATATCACAGCCAACAAAAATGATAACTCATCATATATTAATTTTTCAACCTTCTTTTTTCTCTTTCTATTCAAATCATAGAGGCTAGAAGCTTCATTCCAAGTAATCTATCTATCATGTAGATATAGATAAGAAATTATGATAACATTATTTAAACTTTGTTTAGCTTTAACAAAATCGGTCTGCTTAGGTTTGATGATATCTTCAACCATATTCTAAATCCGATAGATCGTGCATTTAGCTAAAATTTTATAAGTATTATTAAGAAGAGTAATAGGCCTCCAATTACCAATATGTTGAAGATTTCCATTGTTAGGAAGAAGATGAATTACACCTTTATTAATATTTTTACCAAGATAAACTTTTTAATGGCTTCTTGGAAAATATGAAAGAAGTATGCTTCTTAAAAACTTCAATTGGAAAACCATCAAAACTTAGAACTTTATCATATGCTAAATTAAAGGTTGTTATTTTGATTTCTTCCACTGTAATTTTTGCTTCAAAAATATTTTGTTATGCTTTTGTTATAAGATGAACAATATGTGTACTAGAGGCTTGGAAGGATTCATTGCTAAAATCTTCAAAAGAAAAAATAGAAAGGATGGAATCATTTATATAAAGTGATTTCAGTTTAGATACATGATCCTTTCTTTTTAAAAATTTTAAAAATTCCTTTCAAGGTTCATCTTTAATTTTGAGCCAACCCATGGAACTTTTAGTGATAGCACTTTTAGTTTCAAAAGTATCCCAACATTGTTTAGCATAATGAGCTTTAGCCAAGGCTTTTTGAGTTTCAAAATCAAAGGGATTCTAGTCTAAAAGACTTTGCATTTGTTTTGATAGATTCTACAAGATTTTCTTTACCTTGATGTTTACATTTAGCAAATTTCTTTCCAAACCATCTAGCATAATTTTTAACTCTATGAGTAGTTTGTTGCCACTAGTCAATCTAACTATTATCATTAGTAAATTTTTTTTATTTTTATTTTTTGCATTCCATAAAGGCTTCAAAATATTTTTTCCATTAGGTCCTCTGAACATATTAGCATTCATACGAAAAAGCTCATACTTTTGAAAGAAGGAATAATTAATTCTAAAAAGAAAATTGCTAATAGGAAAATGATTTGACAAAGTAGCATCTATATGCACTTTTACTTTCCTTGTAGGGTTCCAAAAGAAAACATTAGAGATGTAGAATCTATCAATTCAATAATAAATTTTATCATTTCCTTGTATAATGCTTCTCATTTAAATGATGTGTGAATAAAGAGCTAACTTTAAAAAGAAAATATTTTTCTTTAAAATTGCACCAATCTTCTCTTTTTTGAGAAAATATATTAAGAGGAAAACCAACAAGTTTATCTAAATGACTTTCAATCATATTGAAATCATCTTCAATAATTCAAGAAACTTTAGGTAGAAGAGATAAAAGATATTTCCAAACGTCTTGATTGATATTTTCAAATTAGTAAGAGCATAAATATGTTAAAGATTTTATTTAAAATGCACTCTCAAGACTCAAGGGTAATTATAGAGATTCAATGCTCATCCGACTAAATCAAATAAGATTAGTACATGAACAAAGACGTATTGTCTTTTTAAATGATTATGTACAAGCTTGCACTTATGTCTTATTATTCAAGAAACTAACACCTTACCTTAGTACAAAAGGGTAATTTGATTTTGATAGAATTCAAATTGCAAAAGCAGTAAATTGACCTTTTCACACGTGGTAAAATTTGTTCCTTCCTCAACAACACTTTAAAGCTGCGAAATCTAGACTATCACTTGTTCCCCCATCATGAAACTCCTCATTTTTCTCTCCTTTTTTTTAGTCTGTTGCTTTTTAATGAGGCCTCTATTTGATCCCCTTTCTCCTTTCTCTGTGTAGAGGTTTTCAGCTCTGGTTGAATGGATTTATACACGTTGAGACCTGCCTCCCAAACTCTTTTTGGCCTTTCTCCCTTATTGTTTTGATGTTTCTATAACTAGCTTAATTATATATTTATAATATATATCTATAAACTGGCCGAGAGAATCTTATTTGTTTACAAGTAAAAAGTTCTTTGAGTAAAAAATTTCACGACTTTTGGGCGAAGAACAAGAGTTCTATACCTTATTTTTCCTAAGGATGGGTTTTCTGAAAAAAAAAATAAAATTCATCAATTAGTGTATACTCTCACCCTCGGCCGAATTTGTTGTTTTGATATATAATGCAAATTTGGCCGAGAGTGAAAGCATACACTAATTGATGGAATTTTTATTTTCAAAAAAACCCATCCTTAGGAAAAATAAGATACAGAACTCTTGTTCTTTGTCTAGAGGTTGTGAAATTTTTTACTCAAAGAACTTTTTACTTGTAAACAAATAAGATTCTCTCGGCCAATTTATAGATATATATTATAAATATATAACTAAGCTAGTGATCACCAGTCATTTGCTGCAGGGATGATTTAAACATAATAGATAAAAATATTATAAGACCATGGAATGCTTTATTGAATGATTATAAGAATGAAATCATTCTTCGTTAGATTTAATGTGTTGTTTTTCATCCAATCTACTTTGAAGATGCGAAGCCTTAAATATCTTGATATATCTTTCTTTGGAGATCAGAGGGAATATATTCAAACTGTCAATACTTCTCACTTAAGATAGTGCCACAAATGTAAGACATGTTGTTCTTTGCTACCAACATCTATACACGCTTTCTCCAATGTCATTCCCTATGACTTATGTATTGTTAAAGCCCATGCTAATCTAAGTGGTAGTTGGCGAGATCTTCTACATATGATTGGTGAAATGGATACTTGTCGAGGATTTTCATTATTATACGGTACTCCAATATAGGAGTCAAACTTAATGATGATATACAATGGCAACTGTTGAGGTTGACAGTGTGGACTATATATTATTTTCTTAGTGACTCCCAATGCACCATTAACCAATCTTACTTCTGGCCATAGATTAACAGTGAACATAACCCTTGCATCCTCACAAATGAACACTACTCGATCCAATTCTCCTTCCGAATCATCCCAAAATTTCACACCATTTGTCTTTCTATCTACTATGCATTGTGCAATTGGCTTCTGCATTTTGAGCAATATTTTTTTATTATGCATATGCACTTTATCTTTTGTATCAAACAAATGCACAGAATCCTCAAATCCATCTCACCCATCCAATGTTGATGGATTACAAATCGTATCAATGAGATACAATTTTCCTGCGCTGTACCCTAACCACTATAGAATGTGCCCTAACCACTATAGAATTAGATTTTCCTTTTTCCTCAAAAAAGAAAAAAAAAGGCTAATGGTAAAGATTTTCAATTTGATATTTATATTAAGCTGCCAAGGGCTAGTGAGAATATATTAGTATTTCACCACAACTTTCTATTACCTTAAAAATATCAATTATAAGGTCATACAAATGAGTAAACATCCTTAAAGTTGAAAAGTTTTTCCTTTCTATATTGCATTTGGTGTTTTCTACTCAATGAGCATTCAATTAGAAATTTTGCAGAAATTATACAATCATCCAAAGGAAATTTAAAAGAAGGGACATATATTGTACTTTGAATGTTTTTTATTTTATTTTATTTTGGGTTTCAGCAACCACTTGTATCATATTCCTATGCATTGTAGTAAGTCCCATTTATATGATTTTTTCTAAAAATCCATGTAAGTTTTTTCTTTTGAGCCTAATCTTACTATTTGTAGAATTAGGTGGTTGATAAAATTTAACGAAGCTCGATAAATGGAAATGAAAAAAAAAAAGCTCACCCTTGCTAACAAAGTTCATGCAGAATGCCTAGCAAACATGACTTCATTTTCTTTAGACTTCTTATCAAAACAATTCAAGATCTGGGATGATAAAAAGCCTCAAAATTGGAGAGATTTTTCTCCTACTCTTTCTTTGGGTCCGGCTCCAGCAGTAAATAGATTTGCTGTAATTCAAGGATCCTCAGAATCAGTGGAGGCGTGTAGGTGAGGCACTGCAGCACGGTATTCATGTAACAGAGGCAACATGGATTCTGCAGACCTATAGTGCAGGGCCTTGTTTGTGCAAGAATGAATAATCTCTTCTCAATTCATGGAACCATGGCCAATTTTCTGTGAATTTGCGGCCTGCTGAAGATAAATATTTGCAGGGAATCCATGCTGTGCCGATGCTGTTCCTGCTTCCGCTATAAATATATTCCCGGCTCTCCCTGCGCTGTTCATTTCCCCTTCAGGTCCATCGACCCTTCGAATTTCGTTGTGGGTATTTCTTCGATTTAGTTATGTGAACCGATAACAGTGAAGTTGTATTGAAGGAGTTTAAACAAAATGTCTGTTTGATGGCCTGTTTTATATCAGAAGGGAAAAATGGAAAATATTATCCAGAAAAATTAAGATATCGTTCTGTTATCTACAGACCATATCACAGTTCACTTAATACAGACCATATCACAGTTCACTTAATACTCTTAGAGGTGTATTTATGGTTTTCAACCGACGCAACGTTTCCAAACATATTTTTGGTTTGCAATGCATGTAATTTTTCATAACATGATGTAATATTTCATGGCACGTTTTTTATAAAATATGGACAAAATTGGACAAAATTGACGTTAATCGTCAGGACAAAGTTAACGTTACGGAAATATAACTGGCCTTTCCGCCCTTTCCGCCAAGAAACACGATCATTTAAAAGTTTTGACAAACTAATATTAAAACTTAATCCACCATAATCGTGCAAGTCAATCTTTTGCAGAATAAGAGCACAGGGTGAGGAAGACAAGATCGGATTATTAAGGGGGAAAGAAAGATCGGATTATTGAAGGGGGCAGAAAGAGAGAGAGATTGAAAATGATGGCAGAAGCAACAGTGGCGGGCCTCTTTCTGGGTTTTGCAACTCAGGCCATCTCCAATGGCGTTACAAAACCACCTATCATGAGGCGTCAGTTTCATGTCTCTCTGTTTCTGCTCATCCTTGAATTTCATTGTTGGTGGTAATGCTTGTTTTGGTACGACGAGGGCTTACTCTGTTTGGCGTGGATTTTTCGCAGACCGGTGGGAGTATTTTCTGGCCATGGGACTCGGGGTTGCATTCACCAACATCCTCGTTAAGTGCAATGCTCAGCTTCAGATCGATCTCGATAAGAAGATCGAGGGTTTTAGCAATCGCAAGCTATTCATTGGTATGCTTCTTCTTCCTCGCACTAGCATTTTTATTTTTGATTTAATTCATGGGAGAAGCGGAAAATTAAGGGTAGCGTTTCCTGTTTTGGTTAACGAATTGATCAATATTTGATTCTGGACAGTCCTGAACGATGCTCTGGACTTTGTTTTCATAGTAACAGCCATTTATCAATGTATATTTTTTTCAACAAAAATTTTGGAATATATAGTTTGCTAGCTCAAAATGCAACTCTGGTTTTAGTCCGACAGCATAGTGCACATTTTCAAGGAACTTTTTTACTTGGAAAGCATCAGTTTTGAACATGGAATGGCATGCCTATACGAGTAGATTTCTCTGAGTGTAAAAACACAATCATTTTTTCCTAGTGTTTATTGCGAGAGAGTAGGCAAAACAATATTTCAATTGGAATGTAAACTCTATTTTTCTTGTTTTGATATTTAAAAAATATGATCATATTATGTGCCATATACTGTTTGTCATGAGAACTAATTTCTAATGTAAACTCTATTTTTCTTGTTTTGATATTTAAAAAATATGATCATATTATGTGCCATATGACAATACTGTTTGTCATGAGAACTAATTTCTACATTAGCCTTTTGCAATACTCTTATTACAGATTATATCATTTATCTGACATTATTATTAGAAACTGGAAACTGAAAATTTTTAATACATCTGGAAACTACAATGGATTTGTTGGACGGTTACAAAGTTTCAATATATTTTCTAAGAAAGTTGAAAACATCATTAATGTAATGACCCAAGGAGATAGGGTTAATTTCAAAGAAATTAAGAAAACATTCAGCAATTTACAGTTAGTATTGAAATTCTTTTGAATGTGAGCTAGAGATGGACAAAATAAAAAGATATGTTCTTCATTCTCAATGTTCTATTTGCACAATTTACAAATATGCTTTTCTCTTGGTACATTGATCCAACAGCCCATCTCAACACAAAGATGATTATGAGAGTCCATTCTTGTTTCAGCAATTTGATTTTTTAAATGAATAGGAATAACTGTGAACAGATACTTTTGAATACCGGATAATAAACCTATATGGTAAATGGCATATGTAAGAAACACTATACCTTTTTCATAAGGATTTTTTTAAAAAAATTCCATATTATTATTTTAAAAGAGAAGCTTGTATTAATTCTTAATAACAAGTTGCTGATTTTGCATAGAGGAAGAAGTTCAACCTATGAACACTAATACTTTGAACAGTCAAAAGCTAGTCTACTATGAAGAGATTGTTAAACAGATTTTTGACTGGTAACATTCCATGCAAGTTTTGAAGATTGAATATGAGCTGGGGAAACTATGACAAACAATTTTGAAAGAACTGAATTTTAAGGTGAATATAGAATTTGAGGATTACATGTCCCTTCCACTTAAATAAATCTTTTAGGAAAAAATATGAAAATCCTCTATTAATTTAAGATTAACAAAATATGGTTCAGAATTGTAGTATTAAATCAGACTATAGAGCTATGAGGGCACCAACTCATGCAATCCCTGTAATGAAGCATAGTCTTTTAGGGTGTGTTTGGTTGCCGGATTTGATAGGTGCTGCATTGTAGATATTTCTCTTATCTGATTTAAAAAATTGTTTGCTTTCTTCTAGTTTTCTACAATGAATCTTTGGATTCTTTTTGGGCCCACCACAATGTATTCTTTCCAGATTACCCCTCCAAAGATGTAATCTGTTGAGATGCATGAATCCATAGATTTTGCATCTACGCAGATTTAACATCTACAGATGCAACCAACCAAACACACCCTTAATGTGTCATTAATAATGCTATCTTTGGCACTAGCTGCTTAAGGATAGCGTTAGTAGGCAATAGCAGACTCATTAGATAATCTTATTGTATTTGAAGAACAGAGAATAATAGAATAAATAAGATTTTCAGATAAGCAGTCTTGCCATGGGCTTCTGCAAGCTAGGTCTGCAGGTCTTCTATTACAAAATCTTCTTCCTAAATTTCTTTACATTTTCTTAGTCCACTCAACATGCTTCTTTCAACTTGTAGTGTGCCCCTTCAAAACCAACATCGATATCTTGCACTTTCACACACACACATTACTTTCAAAATGGAAATACTATTCTTTATATTTCTATGCTTCTTCTTCAGTTGTTCGTTCTCATTTTGCAACATACCATTGGAATCCAATAATTGTATGATTTCTGTTTTTTTCTTAGACAAGTCTATTCACATTTTTCCCACTTTTAGTTGGGTTTCATTATAAGCACAAATACATCCTATATATAGAATTGTGTTTTCTTGGTAACAGTTTGCTTTTAATTTAATTAATTTTATTCTTGATTGTGACTACCAAATCTATAGGAGTGACCAGATTAGATTACTTTTATTATATTTATTGTAATTATTTGGAGATAAAATTCATCTGTGCCTCAGCTTTAACAGCTAAATATTCATGATATAAAAACAGTGCATATATTAATTTGGCCAGGAGGCCAATTCCCAGTTGTATGGAAGGGCTCAATCCTGTCATGTTAAACATTATTGGGTCGTAATGCTCTAAAGAAGCCAATATTATGAGGTAAAATAAAATACAGATATAATCTGGCTATGTAACATGTACCTAAAAAACAGATAATGAATAACCTTAGGTTGGAGACGTTTGATTTTTCTTACACAATATCATCTGGGGTAATCTTTGGCTATTTGAACACTTTAATGCAACCTTCTTCTATTACTCCGATACAAATGTATTCAATTTTATAAGCAAGGGAAATGAATTTAAAATATTATGTTGCCATGGCGATATCTAGCTTCATAACACGCAACTCATTCATCAACTTTGTATTTGTTAAATTGAGGATATTTCTCCTTAATATAAAATTTCACCATTGATTTGTTCCATGCGTTGCTAGTGATAAACTTCATAGTGATTGTGGGATTTCTTGTCAATCTGATTGGATGTGTAATGCATAGAGGAGAGTTGAATGAAAATCGATGAATGAGTGTATGAAATCTTTGTTATTACTTGCCAGTGTTTTGCACTGTGCTTTAGCATAGTTGGGTAGTTCTAGCAAATGGAAGTAAGAATTTTCAATCTTGACAGGTCAAAACTTGGACCAGCTGATTTTTGATATTATTATATGTAATATTTGCATACAAGCATAAATCAGGATATTGGACTGGTAAATGTATTTTCATCAGCATCGATGGTATAGTAGACCCACATTGAAGTGTGCAACAAATGAGTAGAGAAAATTATTTTCAATGCACTTGTATGGCTCTATAAGAACATTTTTATCAATCAGTGGTTTCATAAAAAAAAATGTTCTAAAAAATTATGGACTTTTAATATGTACTTCATAGCAGAAACTTGGATGACATTTGTGATGAATAAGAGCACTTGCCTGCAGTGAGTTTGAAAAATCCTTCCCTTGCTTTTACAAGAAAAAAATCATCACTGAGAGTTAGCCTAGTGGTAAGAGTCTTGGCTTGGTACCCACGGCATAGTTTTAATTCCACTTGGTAGGACTGAGATATAAATTAAAAAAAATCCATAAAAGGAATTCTGAAACTAGTCCTATAGATTCAAGAGGTCTCAGTGGATGTAAGTAAAATTTTAGTTTTATTAACCATCATAAATTCTCCAACCCTTATTTCCTTAGTAAGTAAAATTTTAGTTTTATTAACCATCATAAATTCTCCAACCCTTATTTCCTTAGTATATGACAACTTGATTTTTTTTAATAGGCTGGAAAAATAGATATGCTTTGTAGCATCAGAGGGTGGTCTCAATAGTGTTTTTTTTTTCCTTTTTTTTTGGGGACCTTGATAAAAGGTAAAATGAACAGAATATGAATGCATTATTTGTCCTTTCTTTATTGCAGATTCAGTGATTATTCTTTCTATTACCTTTTTGTCTTTGAATGCAAGGGAACCTAGGACATTGTATCTGTTGAATGTTCTCTTATAGTGTTGGGCTTTTTTGGGTGATCCCGCACAAAACTCTTCCTTATTTGTTTGATTGTCATGATTTGTATGATGTGAACATGCCTTACACACAAAGAGTGTTTAAGCAAAACTCACTTTTAACAAATATTTAAAATACTTAGTCCAGACTGGAGTGTGAAACTTACTATGCATAAGGTATTCTGGATTTCTTTGAGAAATATGAGACATTAAACCCAATACGATTTTCTAGGCATGGGTAACGCTATCGTTAACACAAGTGAAAGGTGTATTAGTTGAACTTGTAACTCACAAGTGTGTCATCCGTTAAGTCATGAGTTTGACCTTCACAAGTGAGCTAGCATACATTTTAGTTTTTCATTACATTAGATAATACATCACAGTCTAATATACTGTATACGATACTATTTCTTCAACGGTTGTATTCAGAGATACACACCTAAAGCCTCTCTTGATCTTATATGGTGATTTTTCTTGTTAGAGATGTTGGATGGAATGGTTAAATCTTTAAATAACTCTATTTTATATACAGGTTACAATTATATAAATGGCATTCCTAGGTAGGGATAATTTTGTAATATTGTTGATTATCACTTGTAAAGATATGTAGCTATTTAAAAAGTGTTACATCCTTAACCACATTGGATTTTCTTATGTGGTGACGATTCGGCATTATGTCCGTGAGCATCATACGTTATGGGATCAACCTGGTGTAACATGGAATTTCAGCTGTAAATATCAATTTGGTTCGCACTTTAAAACTTCAACTAATACATCATGCTTTTTCTCGTCATTAATAATAGCAAGATTGTTATTTCTGCCTACACAACTCTTTTGCAGAAGTATTTCAATTAGCACCAGTGAATATGTATCTATACCATGCGATTGCAAGATGAAGTAGAACTCAAAGAAATACCAGCAGGATAAACCACACATGGCTACCAATATGTTAAAAATCATTGACAGAATACTTGTGGATCTATTCAATAGGAAAAACTTACACTATAGTGTGTATGCACACGTACGTAGTTACATACATTTGTATATTTATGTGTGTTTAACGTGAAATCCATGGTGCTATAGCAGGGTTGGTGGCAGTCTGCCTGAAAAATTGCAGTTTGAGTTTGAGCTCCTCTGCAACAATGGTGACTCAATTATTGGGAGTCTTCTATTTGTTGAAAAAAAAAATGCAAATCAAGTAGATGCAAGATAGGTGACCTTTGTAGGGAAGGAAACAAGACAAATTCTTGCCTTAGATTCAAGAAACGAAGCTAGGATGATAATGATGAGATCCAATAAACAAAATATGTACAGGCAAATGTAAGATGCTGGATGTGAGATACAATAAGTAAGATGCCTATGCAAATCTAGGTGTTTAATAGGTATCATTAATTACAGGATCTATGGCTGCAAGCAACAATAAAATAGACCTTTGTAGGTAGGGAAGGAAACAAGACACATTCTTGCCTTAGATTCAAGAAATGAAGCTAGGATGATAATGGTGAGATCCAATAAACAAAATATGTGCAGGTAAATGTAAGATGCTGGATGTGAGATATAATAAGTAAGATGCCTATGCAAATCTAGGTGTTTAATAGGTATCATTAATTACAGGATCTATGGCTGCAAGCAAGAGTAAAAACAGGTAATACATATGCCCAAAAAGGTTAAAAAAACAGAGGGATTTCCTTTCAAGGGTTTTCAGAGCTTTCTTCGTGTCATGGATGCTAGTTAATTTCCAACACAGCATGGTGCATAATATGTCCATTTAAAGGAATATCATTTAAAATACTACGTGTTCTTGTTTAAACACAAGCATTTGTTTTGTAAAACTTTTACATCACGTAGAATCTTATGTGCAGACCTTTTCATTATACATGTTTTCTTTAAACAAACGCTAGAGGGTACAAATGTTTAACCTCTCATATATGATAGGATCATGACTTTGGCAAATCATATTTGGAGTACAGGAGCTGTAACCTGTTTAGTAGTTTTATCTATGGTGTCCAATGCTTGCAGATAAAACATTATTAATCTTGAATATGCTATTGCTTGTTTACGTATCTTACAAACATTAAATGATATAAAAAGGATTATTTACTCATTTACAATGTGTAATGATGCCTTTCTTTGCACTAATTACCACAGTTCTGGTTTGTACACTTATTCTTTGGATTGTCTCCCTGATCAAGCTCGTATTTGGACAATCGTTTTTGTCAACCTCTGGCGTTCCCTTTGTTTCTGGTATGCTCCATCTCGGTTGTCTTTGATATGCTTTTTGTGATTATCGCTATTGTTATGTACTGCAGATGGATAATGTTCGATGAACGTGGCATTTTCAGAGGGGAAGTTAGAGGAGCTGAATCCAAAATCGGTTCTTCTGGTCATAGCTCATCCCGATGATGAATCAATGTATTCCATCATAAACTTATTAATCCATGTAATTTTCTCATTTTTTCCTCTGGGGGAATGCTGTATCTTCTGGCATTCTTGCTAGTTCGAAAGGATATTCAACGAATTCGTTTATTGTTTTGAACAGGTTTTTTATTCCGACTATACGATATTTGACGTCTGAATGCCGACAAAAGCTTTATATTCTTTGTATATCGACAGGTATGGTAAATTTCCAAGACTGTCTTTTTGTGGAATTACTACAATCTGAAACATGGTTAAGCATAAAATTTACTATGCCTTATAGCTACTTATTTATCTACATCAGAAGGCCCAAACTAGGAAAGATCTTTTACCTGTTTTTAAATATGGTAGGAAAAGAAAACCATTGGCCAATTG
Source organism: Gnetum montanum (assembly GCA_015680685.1). Taxonomy (NCBI): domain Eukaryota; kingdom Viridiplantae; phylum Streptophyta; class Gnetopsida; order Gnetales; family Gnetaceae; genus Gnetum; species Gnetum montanum. The sequence continues at coordinate 78,313 of MNCI01008322.1, read as the reverse complement.
GGGAAGGTTGAACAGTAGGGGGCAGGGGCGTTATGATTGGTTATCACTGGTAACATAAAAATTATTATTACTGGAGTCGAGTATACTTAATACCAACAAAGAAGCCTCGATAAGTTAATGAAAACATTGATTTCACAAAACCATTGTTTTCAAAAATCCAGTATTGGTATGAATTGAAGTAACGAGTCATGCATCTTCTTTCAAAAACTGCTCACCCTTGATAAAATCTCCTCTTTGCTACACAGCAGAATGATCACGTTAACAACAAAAATCACAGGCCATTGCAAGACCGACAAAGCTTTTCTATTGCAGATAACAATCTTTTGTTCGTTTGGAAAGGGTGTCTTTTGTTTTTACTAAGAGGCATTGTGGCGATTCTGGGGCTGTAAAACCACAAAGCAAGCAGTTTGGATGGACAAAAGAGTCAATTTTAAAATGGTTAGGTTTTGGAAATACTAATGGTTTGTTTAAAATTTGAAAATTTCAAGTTTTTTCCCTATGCTAATTCAAAAGCTAATTTGAAATTGTATTTGGCTGTAATTGTTGCTTACGTTTTAGAATAACTCATCAGGTTTATCCTGTTGAAAATGAAAATTGCATTTCGGAAAATTTTTGGCAATATTAAGCAAACCAACCTCTAGAGCAGTTGAGTAAACCTTGTACAATCTTCCCGATCTTGTTTCAGAAATGAATACAATTTTTCATGTATTGTTTTAAAAATGAAAATTTCCCTTGCATTTGCATTTGAGATAGCATTTTTTTATTGCCTCTGCATTTTGGCGATCTCCTTATCTAACTTCAAAAATTTCAGAATGGTATTTCTTCCCCTTTTTCAATTTTTGTGACTGAGTACTCTTGGTTGAAAAATGACTGAACAATTTTCAAGTCAAGGTTAAAAAATTGCTGATCACTTTTGTTTTGATTGAAAAATAGAAGGTAAAAAAAAATTTTGGTTTAAAAATGTAACCGGCTTAACCAGTTGCTAACGATTCAGTATTGGTGATTATTAGTCATTAGGGTCCATGCCTCCCTATTGTTCAACGTTCCCACGAATTGTCTTTTTTCAATGATGTATAAATGTATAACTATTGAATGATGGCCTAAGACTAAGCTACAACAGATCGAAATCAAAGACAAAAGCTTTTCTAAAGCATGTAAAGTGTATAAGAACCACAGCATTTGAGATTTTATATGGAATAATGGGTTTAAATTTATAGTATAGTTCTTAGCACTCTACCTAAATCGGCCATGTTGATCACAATTCAAACAGTATAAACCAAATTCATAATTATTCATGTTTAACTTTTCAGCTTCCATTTGGTTTTGAATGTCAGTTGAGCAAGCTTGTCATGATACTTCTTCCAATGGCATGCACATGGAGATGTTGGAGAACATGTGAGCTGTTTGTATCTTGTTTGTGTGAAACATGTTTTGAAGATGGGTTCTATGCCCTATAATTACCTGATGAATTTACAGCCAGGCTTTTCATGGCCAATTGAGTGCAAAACATATTAATGCTTATCCCTTTCAAATTAACCCATTTCCATCAAACTTGTTCTTATTGCTAATGTAGTTTGTTTTCCCATATGGCTACCGTGTTTCTAGCAACTGTGATTCCTTCATTGCTGTTTTCATTGTGCCTTAAAGTTCAAATTTTATAGCTTATTACATGATTACTAATGGCATGCTTTCAAAACTTTAGATTCTTCTTATGGATGTTAACAGAAATTCAAAATCATGAATAGTTTTGATAGTAAATTACTTATTTTCTTTCACGTGTTCAAAGAATTTTTGTGCTTTAGACTTAGAAAGTTCTTGTTAGGTATTTGAAATTTTGTTTAGCTTTGTCTCATTTGAATTATTACTTCATGCAAATTGAACCATCCAATTTTGTCTGTTTTGAATACCATTTCCTGAAATATAAGCTAGCCTTTTATTTTTCAAGGTAATGCTGAAGGAAAAGGACATGTTAGAAAAGAAGAATTGCTCAAGGCATGTTTAGTTCTCAAGGTAAAATTTTCGTTTTGGTGATAAATCAGGAAGCATAATGTTGTTTGTGTTGCAAATAAATTTTCCAACTATTGGCTGTGCAGGTGCCAGTCAGCAATATTACTATATTGGATCATGAAGACCTTCAGGTGAGGTCTATTTTTGAGTTTATAAAAATTAATTAATTATTTTAAACTAATGTGCTCAGCTTTTACATAATTCATTATTGCCTATTATCCAGTGGCAAAAAATTTGATTTCTAATCTATATTTCTTTTTTGGCTATGCTACTTGCACAGGATGGCTTTGACAAACCGTGGAGTTATAATTTGCTTGCCCAAATAATTAAAGACACTGTTACTGCCTTTGATATTGATCTGGTATGGTCTTTGGTGGAGTTTATATTGAAGTATACTTCCCTTGATAATATCAATTCGTAACTATGCTTCTTTGATGAAATTTTTAATGACTCGGGATTCTATTGTCATAATTAAAAACTTAAAGTAAGTATTTGCTCACAGGCTGTATATGTGCAAACATTTATTTTATTTCTAGAGAATTGACATAATATGGAAGCACTTTTTTGGTTGTATTGGTTAGAATGACTTTGAGTATAAATGCATGTTCTACTGGATTATGACACCTGGTGAATTCTGGAGTACAACTGAATTGAGGATTTGAAGGTGCAGTGTTTGTGGGTCAGTTTCTGAAAAATTTTCTAAGGACAGGGCTTGCTGACAAGGATAATCATACAGATGCTTAAACATGCATGAACAAAGGAACATAGGCTCAACCTTACAAATGTGAACACAGTTTTAGCTGATTGTTGATGGGTGACTGAGCTGCACTACAATATCTCATCATATGAAAATAAATTAGTCTGAAAAAGAAATTTTACAAGGTTTAGTTCGTACAGTTTTTTCAACATTATTGAAGGCTTAAATTTTGTAGAACATTAAGGCTAACATTAAAGCTATTTATCGGCTTAACAACAGGGAGTCTATAGTACTCTTAGCAACTTGAATATGTTTGCTATCACTGCTGAGATACTTGCAAACAAATGCATTATCATTAATGGAAGCATGAATTCCTGTATCTAGGGTTGTTGGAAATCATTTCTAATGGTTAGTTGTTGTGACTAGCCAGTAAGACATGCAACTCTTTTTTTCAGAAACTATTGTGTTAATAAGTTAATTAAGGCTAGAAGGTTATTTCTGGTAACAACCAATGACAATATGTTTTTAACAATCAAGATCACCGCCAGCGAGAACATCCAGACAATGGTTACTGGATTCAGGCGTTGAGAGTATAGAATAATTTCAGAGAAATGAGTAAGACAAACAAAACAATTTTGAAGTATTAGATTTGAAGAGTTCAAATGTGAACTATCTTCCTTATTCCTGTGCTTTTTGTGCCTCTCATCTTTTCTTTTTTACCATTTAGTTGTAATGGTAGTAAACAACACTTGAAAATAGAGAGGAAATGCCAACCAGAGCTGAGAGGGATGGTAAATTGAAGCTGAAGGTTGGGAGTTTGACATGTTTTAAAAAGTAGGGGAGGTTGCTTGTTGATCTTACTTAGGATAGAGGTCTTGATGGTTCTCTTAAGGATTTTAAGCCAAGAATTGACATTCCATTGATAGGGTTTTGAAGCTTTTGCACAGTGTTAAGTGCCTCTTGTGTGCTCAGATTTTTTTTATGATTGCATTTAACTATGTCCAAGTAGCAACCTAACCCACTTTCATGTAGTATTAGAAGTGTTGTAATAAAACAAAGAGACTTGTAAGTGCTTCTTTGAATAAGGAAATATAGGGACATTGAAATAGGTGAATCAAGGCATGAATGTGATTGGAAAGAGGATATCTGACACCATGGAACTCATTCAAAGATTGGCATTTTTGGATCAAGAAGATGAATATCTTGAAGATGAAATAAAAGGAGAGTTTGAAGATGAGGATATCTGCCAAGAGTTTAGTTAGTTTGCAATATAGATTTTTAAAATTCATCAATTATTCATACTGTACTTTAATACTCATGAATGATGCTTCATTACACTGTTTTTACATATACTTGCAGTGTTATTTATTCAGAAGAGAAAATATGAATTTAATGGAATTTTATTGATTGTATCCAGATAATTACATTTGATAACCATGGGATTTCCGGTCATCCACAACATCGTGCAGTGTATTGTGGTGTATGGTAATAATTTATTTGATAATTGTTTTCGTTTTAATTCATTTAAATCTTAAAATGAGTTAAGGTGTTTGTTACTATTAATGTCATTTGAGTAATAAATCATGAAAGTCTTAAAAAATAATACCAAAGTTTGGATGATTGTTGATAGTATAGGTTAAAAAATTAGACTTAAGTGAGAAATTAGGGACCTACTTGCCTGATCAGATTGGAGAAGGTGGATAGAATTACAAAAAGAAAAAAAGAAAAGAAGAAGAAGAAGAAGATAATAATTCATTAAGTTCCTAAAATTCAAAAATGGGAGATGATCTTTTGTTGAATGAATAAAATTTCTATGTGATTTCTAACATTAAAAAATGCAGAAACATGGACTAGCTTATATCAAATTTTAAAAATATTGTGTTTCCAATCTTAAATTAGGAACATGTGCACAGTTCTGATTTCTGAGTGCTGATTATGAACTCTAATGTTTGAAAATGTCAAAACTCATAAAGATTATAAGCTATCATTTCCTATTTATATAAGTCAATCACTATTTGCTTAGCAGTCAATAAGCAAAAATTTATTAGCAATGACAATATCAAATATTTACCTTTTTTATATGATATCAAAATGTCAACTCAACACACAAGTAGACAAATGACCTTGAGTCTTAAAGTAACAAATCTTATAAATTACATAGCAATTTAGTCAAGTATGCTACTTGTGCCCAGTATTGCACAGGAAAAATATAAGATCCAGACAGGTAACTCGATATTTTCTGCCGCTAGCTCTCCATATTTTGTTAAATAAAATGGGCCTTTTGACATCCTTACAAATATTAGGCTGCATCTAACTTGCCAGCTGATTCTACGAGCTCTAATGCCATTTTTTGGGCCCATCAACAATAGCAGATTTTGCAATTAGAAACAAAAATTAGCAGAACAGAAATAAAACCAACTACACATCTGAAGTCATAATAAAAGATGAGAAACAGAAAGTAAGTCCTGAGCCTTGACTAAACTGGGGCAAATGCTTAGGCATTCAATTCTACTACCCTTCATCTTAATTTATATATGGCTGCTTTTAAGCTAAACTTAGGTTCATTGAACCTAGATATATTCACCAATCACCTAGTAACTTCTAGAAAAATCTAGTGGTTAATATTGTTGGCAATGTTATCTATCTTAATGATTATCTCCTCAATGCTAACATGAAGAACAAACTTGGGAATGCACACTCATTACTTAAATTCCATCTCAAAATATGCACTATTCAATTTTATGCCACATTTGAGATATATATGCACATCAGTATGTTTGGATAACAGATTCACAAGGACAATATGTTCTAGAAAACTGCAATGAACCCACAAGATCAATATGTTGTGTGAAACTAACAATGAACTTGCAAGAACAACTCATATTGCAAAACTACCAACAAACTTGCAAGAACAAACCATCTTGTAAAATTAACAAATAATCCTACAAGAACAATTTGTCTTGCAAAATGGCAGCAAACCTACTAGAAAACTCCATTCATTTCATTGATCCATCCACAAATTCTTCTGATCTACAATCAAGAGTAGCTGCTCTTAACATGGCTTGCAGTCATACTTGACAACAAAGCCATCACAACCAGCTGAAGCCACTAGTGTTGTTTTCTACCCTTAACACTAAAGGACATCCTTCTTCTTTTACTATCTATGCTACTGTCACTACCTGTAACTTTTACAACTGTGGCCACACTGCATACATTGGCACCACCAGTAAGTTCACTGTTATGTTGCAATCCTCCTATATCTCTTGCTGCATCATTGTCATCAATGACGGGTTGTAACAAATCCCACTACAGCAACAACCTTGTTTGTTACCCACCACAACAAAACTTGGCATTTGATGTTGCCAAAACTGAAGCTGTGTTGCCCCTACTGTTGAATTGCATTACTTTCTAAATTGTTGCTCACCAAATCTAAAGAGCATGCGTGTTGCTGATATCACCACTATGTCTGATGTGCCTATTCCAATAATATGTCAGTTTGTCACTATACACAAGCATCTTGTTTATAGGTGCAAAATTGCCTTATCTGCAGCAAACCCTTGGAAACCACCAACGAATCTATCCTTTGTATATGCACATCCTACATCAGTTCAAATATGATGAATTATTTCTCAAATCTGCAACTCATGTTCAGCAACAGTTATACCTTCATTGTCAATGTTGGATAACATAGGCTGTGATACTGCTATTAGGTTGTATCAAACTTACTATTCGATTTTACAAGCTTTGATACCCCTATTTGGGCCAATCAATTTTAACATATTCTGTGTTCGAAAACAAAAATTAGCACAAAGGATCAGTGTAACGGAAACAATACTAACTATACATCTGAAGCCATAATGAAAGGCAAAAAACTAAATGTAATTCCCAAACCCCAATCAAACTGGGGCAACTGCTTATCAATTTCACTACCCCTCCAATTTATACATGTTGTTACTTTTAAGCTAACTCAAGGCTTATTGAACCTAGATATATTCTCTAATTTCCAGTAAACTTTTAGAAAATTCTAGTGGGTAATATTATTACCATTGCTATCTATTCCAACAGCAAATCATATTTTGGTATGAATATAAACATCCTCTTATTTATTCTCATCAATGTGATTTTAGTATCAATGGTTGCCTGCCCTTCAATGTAAGAGTGACCTAATCAGCCTCAGGACCTAATTAAGTGTTTGTTAGATTCCTCTGGTCTAGGCCATTGGCATCAGCAGGTATCTAACAAGAAGGTCCTTTAATACTAAAACTGAAACTAAATGTATTCATTTACGTTCATTGAGATCTGCTTGGATATGTTGGATTACATTAGTTTCAAAATTCCTTTTCCAATTTTTTTTCATAACTTAGCATTGTCTATTAGAGTTGAATTTGTGAGCTGGGATTTTCGTACCAAGACTCTTACCACTAATCTAACACTTCATTGTTAGCCTTTCAACACTGAGATTTTGCCTCTTTAGCAAGAGGAACATCATAAACTATTATTTCATCTTCCAATAGGGGATTCTATGGCTCATGATTTCAGGGTGGAGTATTATCCTGGCATAGGACCTACTCTGTTGTAGTTTGTATTGATTTTGATGCATTTTAATCATTAGTTTGGCCTTATATACTTCAGGCAATACGGGAGCGATGCATCTGTTCATCCTGAAATGCTACATTTTCTATATTGGATTGTTGATTTATAATATTCCATAATTTTCCTCCAGTCTACAATTAAGTGATTTAGTGTTTAAGAACACATAACACTTTAAAACACCAACATTGTATCAAATTAAAAGGTGAAATACTTTTTAAAGATGATATTATTTGATATCAAGTTTTGATCTTTTAACATGGAAATGTTAACCTTTCTTTTCATTTAAAATTGCCTGTAATTGAAGTAATTGATTGATAGATTTTTTTTTGTTTTTTTCTATTTTTAAATTATGATTCAGCAATTTTCTCAAGGAAGTTGAGCTATCTGAAGGACGATCCAAGATCATTGATGCTTGGGAGCTTGTATGTTGCACCTTACTGTTTCTTTTAAATATTAATTTTATTGAATTCTTCAAAATAATATATGTTACTCGTACTTTCTTTGTGGCTCAAATGTTGTAACGTGTGCACTATCTAATGCATAACAATCCGGTTAGTGCATAACATGAAATCGAATCACCTGGAAATAAAACCTTTTGAAAAGGAAAATGTCACATGTATTAAGGTAAAAGCCTATAGAAGAATAATTTAAGCTATAATGAGAACTAAAACAAATAATTCTATTCTAAGCAAGAAACATAGATGAAAATAAAAATTAAATAAAATTAACTAAGCTACACAAGGAAGGAATTGAACACTAGACTAAGGACATAAGAGGTTTAGCAAAACAAATAGAAAGCAAATTTAAAAATAATTTAGAGGTTAAGAATTGAACTTGTGACCTGAAGCATAGGAAAGGTAAGGAAAGCAAGGCAATAAAGGCTTATAAGAAGTCAACAAAGGTAAGAAAGGGTAAGATATGAAAGATGATTTGCACTGAAAACTTTAGGAAAATCTGGGGTGTGAAATAAACACTTGTGAAAGCCATAAAAGACTGTTTGCTAGAAATAGTTCCAACACATTATTTTGTAAACAATAAAACAGGACTCATCCTAATGACAAAAGGTGAAACCGGATCTGAGTTGGGATATGTGTTTAAAACGTGTTCATTTGCTCTTCACATTGATAGTCTCAATATTAGGATGAAAAAGGTTTAAAAAATATTGTACCAATGTTTTGCATCACTTGAGAGTCCCGCAAATAATGTACTTTGCTTTTGGAATAAAACTCATGCAGGTACACCTTAATGATAGTCAAGCTTGAAACACACAAAATTCAAGTTAGAGTCTTGGAAGCTAGGGCAACTCAAAAGGTAACAAGATCCAAGGCCATAGTAAACTCGTTAATCAGTCCCTTGCCACATGTGGACACCATGGTGATTATTAGCTAGACTTTTCAGATCCATTATCACAAGCTAGTAGTTGGTATTGTAACCTAGGTGCATGCCTCATGTTCCATAATACATCCTATATTTAATACCCAAGGATAAATCTCAATGTAGAGTTGAATTATGTGATCACCCGAGGCATGGTCCTACTAAGTGGGGTAAAAGAAAAAAGGTTAAGCCCCCTCAAATTAATGCATAGAGTTGCTATGCTACTATGATTTTAAAAGCACAAGGAGTGGAGGGCCCTTTGTATCCTATGACCCTTGAACTATGGGGAAGGTAGTAGACCATCACCAACCTTGTTGCCCCACTTACAATCTTTCCTTGCTTGAAATAAGTAATGTCTTTGGAGCATAGCCCAAGTAGTCATGAGGGATGCTTACCTAGATTGGGTAATGATTCTACCAAATTAGGGGTTGAAAGTTGTACTACTTAATAATCTAGATAGTAATTGTATCATCCATAGCTTACATTTTTTTTCTTTGCAAGATATTTTGAATAATACTAGATTCATCATTAGTTACAATTGATTTCTCAAGGGTTAGAGAGTGAATAAATAGTATTATAGTTAATGGCTTATTGAGATATAGTGGGTAATAGTTAGTTTTAAAAAAACTGGCTAGCGGTAGGAATCAGATTGAGCTAACCAAAATCTTAATAAGTTATTGGTTCGAATCACATTTGAGAGACCATGATATTTTTCTATAAATATTCTAATGTATAATGTTGGCTATATATTTTGAGGTGTATTTAGAGTCAAATTGTTTATTTAGATGGTACATGACATCTAAGTTGAAGGGTTTCAAAACTTGATTTGTTCCTTTCTTGTACCTTCCCTAAAATGCAAGACTAGTAGAAGAGTCCATTAGTGTTCTAACACCTTCAAGCAAGGCACTCCACCAACTTGAAGGACTTGCAACTTCAAGGTGTTTCTTGAATTGCTCTTTCAAGGTCTAGGAACTACAAGCTCAACATAATCCCACAACTATGAAGAGATTGTCCATAGAGCTGTTAGAAAGACTCTAGGCTTCCTCTTAAACAGATGAGTCCCTATAGGCTTGTGCCATCAAACCTTGGGTTTGCATCATATGCTACATCTTAACTAAAATTGCTAATTTGTACGTGACCTTTTTTTTCCTACTTTTTTTTTTTAAAAAAAATATGTACAAATGTACAATAGGGGAGGGGTGTCTGATTCACTAAGATGGTAACCATGGTGGGAGGTCAGTGTTTTTCTCCCAACAAAATATGTTCATGGGATTTGAGGGACTCCAACGATTTCCGACTACCCTTTTAGAAATTTGTGTAATTCCTCTCCCTTAATATTATTCTGAAATATGAAGCAAGGGGGAGATGAGTTTGAGAGGGTGTTTTTTTTTTTTTTACTGCTGGCTTGATTACCCAGTGTGAAATATTCTTCCTTACTCTACACTGCTTCATTCAGGGGGATTGTTAGCATGTGGAGGCATGATAGTGTTTGTTTCTCCGTCATGGTGGAGTATGCGAGTAGTATGCGGTAATATTTATGTTCTTTATCTTTTAAGGTAACCTAGCGAAACAAGTTCTTGTGAGTGCAGCAATTTTTGTACTTGGAAATTGCAATTGAAGTCTGCCTATCCCAAATAATGATCGCAAATGATGATCTAGAAATTGCAATAGCTATTGTGGCTTTAGGAATTTACTTACAAAGGGATTTGAAATACTTGATCATGGAAACCTACTCAAATTAAAGGCAGAAATAAACACTAATCCTTTTGTACATCTATGGAAGATGACCCATGATCAAATTCTTCTTTTATGCCATGAGGTTTTTCACATTGTTACAAAAGTTACCATTTAAATATATTTATTTATTTAGTTTTTTTGCTATTGTTGAGAAACTAAATTATTCACCATTGCAATAGTTGATCATGGCATGATGTCGTATGTTTCTTTTTGTTTCCATCTGCACTACGGCACTAGGTGTCTTGAAATTAATGTTCCTTTTTTGGGCAGAGAAGCAGCAATATCATCCGCAAATATTCTGGACCTTTGGATATTTGGTATTCCATACTGAATATTCTCTTGTTTGGAAAAGAAGACTCTTATTGTCTGTTCAATAGATGTCCCCATCTTTGTTTCTTGGCAATGGCACAACATAGAAGTCAGTGGTTATGGTTAGATCTCTACCCGTTCATGTGTATTGTTTGATAGTAAATAGATCTATCATAGCTATGTGAGATTAGAAATTTACTTGTTCATAATGTTTTTTTAGTTGTATCATTAATAATATTTGTTTTTTAACTGGCATGAAAAAAAAATGATTAGAATGAAATGGGTATCACGCATATTCTTGGTTTGTGCAGGTACAGAAAATTGTTTGTGATATTCTCTAGCTATGGCTATGTCAATACGCTGCGAAGAATCAAATATTCAGCTTAATGTATTGCATCTCTCTCGGAGACCGTATCAAATTCTAAGTGATTTGTCGCTGTTTATCAATTTTGGGTTATAAGATGGTTTTCTGGGGACTTTGATATTATGGAGCCAAATTTTTATGTTGAATCTTTCTAGGTTGTATGCATAGTTCCAGTTTAGTTGGTTTAGCGAATATCCGAGCTCTATTACATTCTGCTTTTAGCATCATTGTGGTGAAATTATCCTAGTATCTAGAAATTTTAAAACTAGTTCCTGTTTGAAAGTACGCCAAGTATATAAAAAAGCTACGCTGTTGCAGTGTGGACTCTGCAAAGAGTATAGAAATGTCCAGGATTACTTTGGCTGTCTGACCAGGTGAGAGTCACTAGAGTCTTATCTAAAAACATTAAATTTTGTAAGGATGTTTTTATTCACAAGAAGCCATGTGAGGAGAGGGAAAATTTTATGATTTTATATGGTTTTTTCCTTTCCAAAAAATTTTGAGATTCAGTTTTTGAGTGATTTGACACATTTTGGATTTGCTATATGATTTATTTTTGTTTAGCACATACAAAGATTATGAATCCATTCAAATATCAGAATTGTCATTTGCTAGAATGTTTCTTTCATAAAAATCGCTTTTTTTTTCAACTATGCATCCTAGTGTAACTTCACTTTGATGCTGTTACGTCCTAATTCCTTGGAATTTGAAGTTAGGGAATAATTCATCTCGGTTTACACGAGAAACTAATGGTAGTTATACCCGACAACAATGGTAACCCATGGCTAATAACATAAACAAAAGCTTGGGCAAAACAACGGTAACCAATGGAAAATAAAAACAATGAGATAGGATAGAAGCAACGATATGATCAAAATGAAAATAATTATGTGTGCAAATATAGAAATAGATAGCATATAGAAACAAGAATAGTAATGCGGGTAAGCAAACCAAAAATAGTAATCAAGTACTAACATGTATTTACATTGTCAACCAGCCAATACGTATATTTCATTATTAATCGCTTTTTGATGGAAATGCAAATAAAAAGGATAGCACCTAGAGTTTTGCCCTATCATAATATAGTAACAAATACATTTTTAGCCCTTGCTTCCTGGGTGAGGTTCCTTCTACGTGCATGAGATCTCGTGTTCGAAAATACAAAAATAAAATATGAAAAATCCTTTTATGGAAAAACACTTTCCTAGCTATAGGTTTTTAGATGTGTGAGTGAAAATGATAGTATAAACTATCAAGCTGACTTGCAAGCTAAAGATGATACCTAAAGCTTCTTCAAATGCAAGGGGTTTTTTTCTTTCAAATAGAAAAAATCAACTGGCAATCAGTCCAACATTGGTAACTATTAAATTAGTATAAGAAATGCATTGTACCCACTTGTCCTAAAGAGAATGCTAATATGATGATTGACATTCCTAAAAATAAAAAATTCACTATACGTCCTTTGAGCCAAAAACTAATAAAAAAATGTAATAGACTTAGTAAGAGTACTTTTAGCATTTTAGCACAATCATCATAATAATGTTAGCAATCGACTTCAACATTTCCAAAATTGTATACAACTTACTACGTTTCAACATTTCGTTGTACTATGAGATAAAAATATGAGAAATACCAATGGGAAAAATTATCAATTAAATCATTAAAAAAATACAAAAAATACAACACTTGTTATATCTTTCATATTAGGGCAAAACTCAAAAATTTAATCAAACTAATTGAGTTATCTTCAAAACAAGAATTGCTAACATTAACCTTTTAATAAAATGATTATATATTAATATCTTAGATTTTCCCAACTTAATTGAACACAAAGATATTAAACTTAAATTTGAGAAGGTACATAATAAACTGAGAATCAAATTCAAAAATAAAGCATTGGATGTAATTATCAAACCATTTGTTCTCCTAATAGCATTGTGCTTTTCCACTATTGCTATTTTTTACTACGTTGGGATAACAAATTTGTTTTAAACTCTCATTTTTCTTGCACTTTCTTTTGTTATCCCCCTCTCTATCTCATATTTTACTATTTCTCTAACTATTTTCTTCCTACTTCATTATGTTATCTATCTTGTTCTACTCCATATACTATGTACAACCAGTGAGGTTTTAAGTGACTTAATTCTCATTGCTTTATATAAGGGTGTGATTGAGTGTATTATTGAGTGGGATAGGGAGGGGTTACTTTTTCATATACATGACATTTTTTTTTGGCCATATGGTATAAAAGATTTAGCCATGCCCCACTTATGCGACATAACATTATTTTCATGATAGGTGTATAGGCGATATCCTCTTTTCTCTCTTGCTTTTTTGCTTTATGCTTTTGCATGCTATCATTTCTACTCTCCCTGTACTATATTTTTCTCTTTTTCCTCTCATCACCTCTCCTCTATTTCCATTCCTCTCTATATTCAACATTAGTGAGGCCAAATGAGTGTCTCTTCCCCAATGCAGTGAGGGATTGCTGAGTATAGAGTGATATAAGGAATGTGAACTTTGCATACAAGTGAGGTAAGGGAGAGGTCAACTTTAGGGATCTAGTTGTGTCCCACTTCTGCAACATGTCACCCCATTGTTGGTGTATTGGCAATGTTCCTAACATGCTTTCCTTGCATTTTATTGCTTTTTTTTTTTACTTTTTACTATCTCCTTTTCTCTCTTTATTCCTTTCTCTTTTTATGCTCCACATTGGTGAGGCCTAATGAGTGTTTGTACTTTACTTCAATGAGGGTGTGATTAAGAGAATTGAGTTGGTGTGGAAATGCTTTATCTATAGTTCTATGTGTGCTTCCTGGGATCTAGCCATGTCCCACTTTTGTGACGTAGCACTCCACCATAGGTGATGAGCAGTGAATATACCCTAGGCCCAACCATATGAATCACTAGCATTCACTCAATGATCCAATCAAATTCAAAGACTTTAGGTTTTTAAGTACACTGGTTCTAGGAGGTGAAACTAACTGTTGCAATCGTTGTCTTCCAGTTTCACTTGTGAAGTTCAAGGGTATGGTTAAGTGTAACTGAGGTATATGATTTTTATCATTTTATTTGTTTTATGAATTAAGTCGTCGAAGAATCAAGAATAAAGAATAAAGTAATTTAATTGCTAAATTAATCTACTAACCAACTAACTCTTAACTAATCCTAACATAAGCATCCGTTCCCACTTGTTGTACATATTCTAAACACATATAACACTACTGGGTTACCAAACGTTAAGCGTTATTGGGATTACCAAGTGTTAGATGTATGCTCCAACTGGTTGTACTTATGTTTGCTATTTAATCTATATTAATTAATCACTTAATTACTTAAAAACATTAAAAGAAATTGCTTGAATATTAAATGCTTAAAGAAAATAATTAATCTAGTCCAAGTGCTGCAAGGCTTGATTAGAAATTTCGTCTTTATTGTTTTACACACTAAAGTGCTCAGGTATAATACTTCTCGAATAAAAATCCATACACTCTTTGACTCTTACTGCAAGCACCTAAAAAACATTCTAACTTTTGATTGGAAAAACTGCTAGAGCTTTGCTACAACTATGAAACTTATTACCATAAATGTGACAGAAGGTGCACATTTATAAGCAAACACAAGGTGCCCCGTTGATGGATACACATTAATGGGTTAAACCCTATGTTGACAAGATCACGTCAATGAGATCCCATTGACATGACCAAACCATGATGACTCATCATACCCCTACGATTGAATGAAAACTCGTCCTCAAGTTCTTTACAAAATTTGGGAAGGTATGGAATTATTGATTGACAAAATAAACACACAGACAACACAATAAAACTGAGTGCCTAAGTGTACAATTTACAATGATTACAAAATTTTGGTGTTTAGGATAACAAAATGGAACACCAAGACAAAATTGACAAACACAATTCCTCTGAAGGCGTGAAGACGATGAAGAAGACCAAATGGTCCTAGGTGGTGGAGGCTCTTGAGGCTCCGAAGGACCTTCTCTTACTTTAGGCGCACACGACGATTGAGGTGGTTGTTATGGTTGTCCTATGACAGTTGAAACTTCTGGAGGAAGACGAAAGGTGTCCAATAGTGCCTTTATCTTCTCATCCTTACTTGAGGGATCATTCACAGTCCACACGACATGATCAATGTGAGTTGAAATGGGAACATCCCACAGACAGGGCATTGTAGGAAACAACTCCTTCACATTCACAAACCAGGCAATGAACTATTTATGTTCGATGTCAAATGCTCTAAGTGCATTTTGCAACTCCTAGTAATGATGCATCCTCTTGGCTAGGTTCTCAGTGGTTGATCATTAATCAGTGAACTTTGCCTTGAGTTTGATGTTTGTAGTCTCTGCCTGTATGCTCCAAGTGGTTGTACTTATGTTTGCTATTTAATCTATATTAATTAATCACTTAATTACTTAAAAACATTAAAAGAAATTGCTTGAATATTAAATGCTTAAAGAAAACAATTAATCTAGTCCAAGTGCTGCAAGGCTTGATTAGAAATCTCGTCTTTATTGTTGCGCACACTAAAGTGCTCAAGTACAATACTTCTCGAATAAAAATCCATACACTCTTTGACTCTTATTGCAAGCACCCAAAAAACATTCTAACTTTTGATTGGAAAAACTGCTAGAGCTTTGCTACAACTATGAAACTTATTGCCATAAATGTGACAGAAGGTGCACATTTATAAGCAAACACAAGGTGCCCTGTTGATGTATACACATTAATGGATTAAACCCTATGTTGATAAGATCACGTCAATGAGATCCCATTGACATGACCAAACCATGATGACTCATCGTATCCCTATGATTGAATGAAAAATCATCCTCGAGTTTTTTACAAAATTTGGGAAGGTATGGAATTATTGATTGACAACATAAACACACAGACAACACAATAAAACTGAGTGCCTAAGTGTACAGTTTACAATGATTACAAAATTTTGGTGTTTAGGACAACAAAATGGAACACCAAGACAAAATTGACAAACACAATTCCTCTGATGGCATGAAGATGATGAAGAAGACCAAATGGTCCTAGGTGGTGGAGGCTCCGAAGGACCTTCTCTTGCTTTAGGCACACACGACGATTGAGGCGGTTGTTATGGTTGTCTTGCGACAGTTGAAACTTCTGGAGGAAGACGAAAGGTGTCCAATAGTGCCTTTATCTTCTCATCCTTACTTGAGGGATCATTCACAGTCCACACGACATGATCAATGTGAGTTGAAATGGGAACATTCCACAGACAGGGCATTGTAGGAAACAACTCCTTCACATTCACAAACCAGGCAATGAACTATTTATGTTTGATGTCAAATGCTCTGAGTGCATTTTGCAACTCCTAGTAATGATGCATCCTCTTTGCTAGGTTCTCAGTGGTTGATCATTAATCAGTGAACTTTGCCTTGAGTTTGATGTTCGTAGTCTTAAGCTTCTGCCTATATGCTCCAAGTGGTTGTACTTATGTTTGCTATTTAATCTATATTAATTAATCACTTAATTACTTAAAAACATTAAAAGAAATTGCTTGAATTTTAAATGCTTAAAGAAAATAATTAATCTAGTCCAAGTGCTGCAAGGCTTGATTAGAAATCTCGTCTTTATTGTTGCACACACTAAAGTGCTCAGGTACAATACTTCTCGAATAAAAATCCATACACTCTTTGACTCTTACTACAAGCACCCAAAAAACATTCTAACTTTTGATTGGAAAAACTGCTAGAGCTTTGCTACAACTATGAAACTTATTGCAATAAATGTGACAGAAGGTGCACATTTATAAGCAAACACAAGGGGCCCCGTTGATGGATACACATTAATGGGTTAAACCCTATGTTGACAAGATCATGTCAATGAGATCCCATTGACATGACCCCCCCCTGATGACTCATCATACCCCCACGATTGAATGAAAACTCGTCCTCGAGTTCTTTACAAAATTTGGTAAGGTATGGAATTATTGATTGACAACATAAACACATAGAAAACACAATAAAACTGAGTGCCTGAGTGTACAGTTTACAATGATTACAAAATTTTGGTGTTTAGGACAACAAAATGGAACACCAAGACAAAATTGACAAACACAATTCCTCTGATGGCATGAAGACGATGAAGAAGAGCAAATGGTCCTAGGTGGTGGAGGCTCCTAAGGCTCCGAAGGACCTTCTCTTGCTTTAGGCGCACACGCCGATTGAGGCGGTTGTTATGGTTGTCCTATGATAGTTGAAACTTCTGGAGGAAGACGAAAGATGTCCAATAGTGCCTTTATCTTCTCACCCTTACTCAAGGGATCATTCATAGTCCACACGACATGATCAATGTGAGTTGAAATGGGAACATCCCACAAACAGGGCATTGTAGGAAACAACTCCTTCACATTCACAAACCAAGCAATGAACTGTTTATGTTCGATGTCAAATGCTCTAAGTGCATTTTGCAACTCCTAGTAATGATGCATCCTCTTGGCTAGGTTCTTAGTGGTTGATCATTAATCAGTGAACTTTACCTTGAGTTTGATGTTTGTAGTCTTAAGCTTATGCTTGGTCTCTTTATGGTGCTTGAACTCGACCTTGTACAATAAGTATGAGCTAGCCACTTGTTTCTCCAATTCAAATTGTGGCTTTCTAGTAGTTAGAATCGTCAGGTTTGCATACCAGAGATTGGCAAGCTCCATGTACTCTATCATCTCCTCGATTTGCAGCTCTCTCAAATAGATTTTAGTTTTATTATATGCATCTAGCCCCTCAAAGATAGGTTGCTAGAAATCACCTTCTTGTTGGACCTTCTAGAGGACCTCATTTACTTTCGCCTTCACCAATTGAATGTGTTTCTCATTAACTTCTTTCTAGAGACCAACCTGATCTCTATAATCATTCTTGACTTTCAAATTTGAGAGCCTTGTTCTTCTAGGAGGCTATCTCTATTGCAAACATTTGGTGAAGGGTACAAACGTTCTCCATGGAGAGGTTTCTATTTTTCACTATAAATCTTTTCAATTCTGTGTTTGACCTGGCTAACTGCTCATGCTGTTGATGGATAAAATCTGCCATTTGTTGCTTCTACGTATCAACATTCTATAGGCAATGATACTTTGCAGTCAAGATCTTATTCTCATGGTGATTTTGAACAAAGTCCTTTTGGATGTTATGCGTGATGTCTTTGGCATCCTCAACATCTTTAAGTCTCTTTAGAAGTTGTTGAAAAGCTTCATCTCATGTTAGTGCTAGGTTGAGCAACATGGGATTAGTGAGGCGGGTCCTTAATTTGAAAACCTCCTTAGCCAAGTGTTAGTTCTCTGATTTGGCTATTTTTAGTTGCCCCTCCATTATGATGCATTTTTCCTTTGCTTCAAGTAGCTCCAACTAGGTTGCAACGATGGTATCTGGAAGATCAAAGACATCCAAAATTGGTTATCTGGTTTCCACTAGTTGGTCTAGCAGTTCCTCATGTTGGGCTGCACTCAATTAGCTGCTAATGGTTCCTATAGATGTCTACACATCTTTGAGTGTAGAAATGTCTAATATAGATGTCGTAGGTGCATTTAGTCCTTCAGTAATTCTATCAGCAACAACTTCGACCACTATCTTTTGCACATGGTGCTACATCACTAAGACAATTGTCCCCTCACCCTTCTCCAAACAAACCAAGAAGGTAGCGATATTCCCAAAGATGTATGGGAATTATTGCTATTGCGAGAGAGATACTATTACCTCTCAGGTGCTATTATTTGAACTTGTGAACACTTGCATTCTTTGGCCTAAGAAAATTAGCCCCTTGCCTTCCACCTGACTTATGGTTCGGGCCACTTCCTTGAGGTGTCTCATTGTTGGTTGATACATAGATGGGTCACCATCACTTATTCTTGCTTGCTGCTACAAGAGCTACTCTTGGAGTTTATGCATGTGCTTAAGGGTAGCATGGGACTCTAGCGTTGTCTCATGAGTTAGTGGTGGAGGTGGTTGTTGCTACTCCTCTTCTTGAATGACTTTGGCAGGCACCTTGTTCTTCATCATTTCCACCCAAGAGGTAACTGGAGCTCATTGGACAGTATCATTCATGTAGCAGGTCATGCCTCCCCTCTTGCATAACTTTTTGATGAGGCATGGAAAAAGGAGTTCCTTCCTTCCATGTTCATTTTCTTTAAAACACTTCACTATCTCAAGATAGATTAGCTATGGAAGGTTGACTAGGAATCTACCACAGAGAGTGATACATGCAAGGGTAGACAAGGCTATGATTTTGCTTGGCCTCATCATTGGATTAAGGTGAAAAGCTACAATTTTGAAGTATGTGTGCTTTGCTGTGGTGAGTGCACCAAACTCCTTACGGTCTACTCCATAACACCACTGTGTCCATTCATTCTTAATGCTAGGATCTACTTGCATGGGAATATCTGCAAGGTTTGGCCCAGTTTCTAGTAACCCAAGGGACTCAAAAATTTCTTTCACCAAGTAGGACACTGAAATGTCCTTGATCTTGATTGTTGAATTGGCCTATTAATTGTTCCCAAATAAGTATGTTTCTCCCATGTACCACTCCCCACTAGAAGTGATTGTGGGCCACATGGGAGAGTTCTACAATTGTGCTTTAACTTCTAGAGGTACAAACTACAAGAAAGGTCCAAAGTTTAACTCTTAGAGCATAGATTTCTGAACCTTTTTGTTTGTGATTTGCTTGAGGTAGGCCTTTGTCAATGTGGCCTCAAGGTTTGGTCTTGGTTTAGGTGCCTCATCTCTGTGAAACTATTCTATTGTAACCGCTTCTTCAAGAATTTGTTGGAAAGATTCCACTTTGGGCTCCTTCCAAAGAGGTCCTGTTGCATGGTTTTTTACTTCTTGCACATGGGGTTATTCTTGACCCCTTCTAGTTCATGGCCTTTTGTCCCTTAGTTGGGATAGTCCTCCCTCTTACACATGCTTTGCTTTAGGTGCCATCTATGGTCATAACATAACCAAGGATTAGCATATAATGTGTAACTTATAACCTTTAAGTACCTTATCTCATTGGGTAGTTACACTTAGGCTAAGTTATGACCATGGTGGATTGCTTATTTCAATATTAATTTGATATTATTTCATTTTTAATGTCACTGGAGCTTGTTGAAAGGGTTTAACTTTCATAATTTGATGTTTTAATGTTAGTTTCTTAGTTAAACCTTTGTGGGAGTTAGAAAAATTTTGAAAAATTTTCTATCAAAAACTTAAGGTTTATGGTCCCCATGAGAAAGAGCTTACCTCTAATAGTTATAGGATTGAAGAGCAGGGTGAATTAGACAAACGGTTAGAAGTTATGGCTCTTGGAAGGTTATAGGCTTTGAAAAGTGCAAAAACTCCCCCCCTCATTTGAGCTCAAATGTGAAAAATTTGCAAAGTATCATTGCGTATATATAGACTTTTTGCCTTACATAGATTTCATGCACAACTACCCAAGAGGCCATTACAAGCTTAACGCAAATACAGGAGGCTGTTTGAATCTCCCGTAGGCATTGTAAAGAGAGCTGCCTACCCAGGCTTGATTTAAATAGCTTTCCTACTTTTTCAAAAGGCTATGACTTAGATCCGCATCAACATTTACAAGCCTTCTACGATGCCTACACATGGAACAACATTGATATTGGTTGGAAAAAACTCAAGCTCTTTCCTATGACACTCGTTGGCCAAGTGAAAGTATGGTATAGATCATTAAAACCAAATTCAATACGACGTTGGTCAACAATGGTAGAGTTATTTAACGAAAGATATCAAACCTATGCAAGAGTGTTAGCCTTGAGGAAACAAATTCAAGGGTGGAAACAAGCACAACATGAACCCTTGGACATGGCCTTAGAAAGATATTACACTGTTAAAAAACTGTCCAGGCCATGAGTTCTCTGAGGAAAGGTTAAAGTACCATATCATTGATGGGCTTCATGATGAAACAAGAAAGACCCTAGGGATGTATGCCCAAGGTAAACTATATGAACTACGAACCCATCAACTTCAAGAGCTTATTAAGCGGGTAGCAAAAGAAGAAAGAGAAATGGCTAGATGGGAGAGTGTTGAAAAACATCAATGGGATCAAAATTTCAACTTAACAAAGGTCCATGATCATAAAAGGGAGAAATCAACCTATCACAAGGAGAAAGAATCATCTTTGCCAATACACCAATCATTAGAAGAAGTCGATGCAAAGATCAATAAGATGTTGGAATGGACGTATAAAAAGTATGGAGAATTTATCGATATTATTGGAGGTAGAGTGTTGACAACCCAAGAAGCAAGACAAAACATTAGACAATCGGAAAGAAGGGATGAAGGAAATAAGAGCCCAACTACCAATCATATGTATGAATGCAACATTTTTTTGTACGATCACCCCAAGGGCTAATGCCCAATCCTATTACATTTACATGAACATTGGGGAAACATGTTACATCCAGAGTTCATACAGAGATACTGTGTTCGATCACAGTGGCAACAATCCTAGTCATGAGGGAAGCCACCCCTAAACTGGAGACACCCTTCATATCATCCGAACCCAAATGCTTATCTCATTCAACATCTTGTTTCCCCAACTGAAATGACATACTCTATCTCACCGTAGTACCACTCTCCTCAATACTATCAATCCATGTCCTCAACACAACCACCACCTTGTGCACCTTACACTCTTCCTAACTTTCAACATTCTCATCCTTTCCCTCCTTCTACATTGCCACCAACTGTTCCTAAGGTGTCAACACCATAGCAACAACCCACGAACGCTACTTGTGCTACTATTTCTAACAGCAGTGAGAGACCTTAGCAACATCGAAGGCGTCCCTTCTTTAGAAATGATGCTAGGAAGGAACAACACAATTCCAAGGCCATTGCATCCTCCAACTCAACACAAGCCCAACACTGTGGTGCACCCTTACTGTTGAACCGAACGCCTCATGTTACTTCATTAGGGCCACTAACTAATGCTCCAACAACCATACGGCCCAATGAACACAATCATGGAAGGCAACATCCTAATCCTTGCATACCATCTAACGGTCCCAAATATCATAGTGGGTCAACTCGTTATTCAGGGACTACATCGTATAAATTGCCCCACTATGCTTACTATAATTAGGTGTGTGAACCCCGATGGGGTAAGTATGGCCAACTTCCAATATTTCCAACATGCGAGGATCCTCATCCTTCATTTATTAATCCTTGCCATGCTCAACCATTTAGTTATGGGGGATACCCCCCATTCTAATAACAAGCAGGGTTAATAAATATTTTTTAGTTTCTTTGATTTTACAACTTTTTGTTTTCCAATTTTTCATTTTTCAGTTTCTTGTTTTATCTTTTTTTTGTTTGTCTTTTTACGTTTTTTGTAAGTAGTCTCATTTACAAATAAAACACTCATGTGGCTCATTGGTTGAGGTGTGTTCCATGTTATCGAGTCTTGAGTGGTCAATTATTTGGACAGTGAGCCCATTACACTCACTCATCCACTCTATAAAGAAGAGGTTCTGTTCAAGGGTACAGTGATATTCTTGACATTTTAAAACTTAAAATTAATTTTGTGTTCATTGTACCCAGAATGAAGAAGGATGGACCAAAAGGGTATGATTAGGGTGTGACATCAAGGGGACTTGCGAATTCTCTTTGGTGATGTCTGTGGGAGTTATCATGCAACGTGGTTGTACTAAGATCCTTGTAGATCTAATGAAAAATGGAAGTAAGAGTAATAAAAAAGGGTACTCAAAAATCCAATGCTATTCTAGGGGGTCCCACTGGAAAGACATGCACCCATGCCTGAAGGTTGGCGGCTTCTTTGGATTCAGTATTCAAAAAAAAGAGAGAAGAAAGGAAAAGAAAAAAGAAAAGAAAAGCAGAAAAACAAAGTGCCACAAAACAAAAATCACTTCTCCCTTGAAAAAAATGCCAAGTGATCGTATGCCTTGTTGTTCTGGGACTCTCATAGTCATTCATCATGGGATGAAACAATGCGACGTCACTAATTAGAGGAATGGACTTGATCCTGATCTTGGAACGATGGGTTAATGACACTTTAATCATGCTTTACATGCAAGATTCACTATGCCTTGGGTCAGTTACCTCATGTCCCAATCTCTCCAATCCCTTCTATAGTTCATCTCATCTCACTGTTCGTGTAATTGTAGCTCGTGTCATGTGTAACATAGAATTCTTACCTCATTCCAGTGATATTTACATGTGTGTGTTTAGTGGAATTAGTGCGGATTACATTTAACCCTTCTAGTGTCCACGGACACTTTAAGTGTGGTTACACAAGGGCATTATAGGTTGGAACCTGCTTTGGGGAGGATCCACTTGTGTAATCTTTTGTAATCTTCACTTATGACATAGCCCACACACACCATTTCTTACCCTCAGCATAATTTTTCATAACGTTCTTTCCCTACTATTATCCCTATGAATTTCAACGTTCCTATGTACCATTACATATCCTTTTTCTCCCATCTAAGGTTTTATTGACAAAATCCACACCATCATAATTAATTGTGCCTTTCAAATTAATGGAATTACCCTAGCAACCTTCAATATGTATCATATGTCCTAAGTTTTCAACATAGATTTCAAGAAAATCTTTAAAAATTCAGTTTTTTCCCTCAGGCCTAAACATCGATAGGCTATGATATCGCATCCCTCCAACCCTATAAATAGGTGACCCCCCCCCCCCCCCCCCCCCCCCCCCCGCCCCGCCCCGCAACACTTAGCATCATTTCTTGTCATTCACATGGGGGAGTTTTTCAAATTTTTCTCTATAACTTGCGAGTGTGACACCTTTGCTTTTCAACCTCTATCTCGCTCACTGGTACTCCGATTTTAATTCCATCTGAACCTACTTGAACCCAAAGTGTTTAGCTTGGTTGTGGGGGAGGGACACCTATTGAAAAGCACCTAACTTTTTTAGAATTTATCATCGCCCAAAGGACATCATCTAGGGTAATCAGCTATAACACCTAGAATAATTGTGCCCAAAAATCATTTAATCCCTAGGTATACCGGGAAATTAAAAATTGGAAACCACCTAAGTAACACAGACTCATTATTACAATCTTTCAGGCAAGATCACATGAAGATAAAAAAATTAATTAATTAAGGCAAGCAGTAAGGTATAACTTAATTTCAAAAACAACCTTACTAATGCTTGGCCCGTGTGATTGCAAATGGCCCCGAAACATGGACAACAGGAAGGTCCTACTCAAGGTGGAAGCAAACAATCTCGAAGAGGTGGAAGATAAGATCCTACTAGGCAACATGCAGAATAGGAGGAATAATCATTCAGCATTCTTCAAGAGAATCCTCCTACCGTACATTCCAGGTAGGCAGAAGGAGGAGCTGTTGCAGCGCCTGAATAGGGACAACATCTCACATTGCCCTAGGATTATGTTCAGGTCATCCACGAAAAGTCCACATTTTCTATAGTGATTGTGGAATTGAACTTTGAATCTTTTGCAGAGTTTTCTCCTGAGGCTGTTAGGGATCACCTCAAAGGATCTCCCTTATGGCCTATCCTCTCTAAAAGTGGTGCCTGGTACCTAGGAGAGATGTACCAATTCTGGCACAATAGGAAGCAAGGCACCACTGTCGATATTTATGGTGTGACAGTTGATTTCTCTACGTAGGCCATTTTGGAAGTGTTAAACCTCCGAATACAGGGCCCAAAGTTGCTTAGTTATCCATTCGTTCAGACCCCGACGTGCTATGGGATTGGTTAGAAAAGGCTTATGGCAGAGACAAAACATTTGGTAAGTTGACAACGGAAGCGAGGGTTTACTTTAAAATTGGAACATATTACCTCTTCCCCACAAAGGGCCTAAAAAGAATATCAATGTATGCGGCAAGAGGATGTGTAGTGCTAATGGGAAAGGTTAACGCTAACCTGCCCCATCTATATTTGATAAAGATCTTGAGGCGATTCAAGGAACAGAAGATAGGGAAGCTTACTTTGCCTTTCCCTTGTCTTATCAGAAAGCTGTGTCAACATGCTAGTATCTGAGGGTACACCAATGATGTCCTCCAAAAAGCTCAAACTACTTCATACGCTGAATTGTTAAAGTTGCCAGCTCCAAGAAAAATCACTGGCGAGATGCTAGGACCAGAAGAAGAAGAAGAATAGACGGCTGGACCAAATGCAACTCAACTTGCAGAACCCAACCAACCTCCAAGCATAGGTCTCAGCCAAGAACAAAAAGTAGGGCCCAACATAGGCCAGGATCAGCCGCCACCGCTGCAAGACTACAAACCGTCGATGAGCCATCTCAAGGTGATCATTGAGACAGTTAGTTGGGGAAGTCGTGATGACACAAACCTCTTCCGCGTCATTGACAATGCCATTCAGCCTACTATTTCTTTGGATCGCACAAGGGGTGAAGTATCTATTCACACAGGAGGAGGGAAAAGTAGATGGTCACATAGATCTCAGAAAACATGGCATCTTTCTAGTTGCAATTAGAGACTGGTGAAGGGGCCATTGTGATGGTTATGCAACACTAGGATGCCGCGGGAGTTGCAGAAGTGGTCATAAACCACATCAAAGAATCCTTCAACGTACTTGTTGTGCCACTAGCAGATCTCACAGGAGCATGGGATGCTCAAACTTTGGCCAAAACCTCAATGACTCCTACAGAACATGAGGATGCACTTGATTGATTGCTCCAAACAGGGAAAGTAATGACGTCCCTGTTTGACATCCCTCAGGATGTTACAAAAATTTAGTTAGACCTCATTTCCATGAAGGGGAAGCTAGTCTTAATAAAAGTAAGGGTTGAGCATGCTGAAGTAGAGGTGCAGAAACTACAAGAGCAGCTCATTGCCTTACAAGCGGCATAGCGGGACCCTTTGCAATTTGTTCCTGCAGACCAGCTAGGTAATTTCAAAACTAAGCAACTATCCAAGCTAATAGCGGGAAATAAAAAGGTGGATGATGAAAATGAGAAGGTTTTTTGGGATGCCTCCGTAGCACGAGCACAAACTCATGCGCATCTTAAAGCACTCAATGCCTTACAGGAAGAAAATAAATAGCTTGCTGCCAACAACCTTTGGTTGACCACTGTGGAGAAGCAGAAGAACGTTCTCGAGGAACACTTTCATCAGTTGTGAGAATAATTCATCTAGGTCAACCAAGACATAAGTTGTTTAGCCAGGGAGAACTGAACCCTCTCAATGGAGGAGGTATGCACAATTCGTCAAAAGACAACCATTGAAATAAGCACGTGGAAAAATGAGGCTAAACGACATGAGAAGCTGAAGGAGCACTTTCGAGATCAGATGGGGATGTACAAATAGATCCTTGAGAAGGAGATCCATATGGCCAAGGCCCAGATCAATGCTATTAGTGCTTAACACATTGACTAGCGGGCCATATTGGACACATATGCCTTTGCCCACCAAGCAGAAGTTAAGAGCCGGGACCTGCAAATTCAGGATTTGACTGAATACATGGAGTTGGAAAATTTGAGGCATGCCAACCTTGCCATGCTAATAGCAGGGCACCTAAGGACAGAGCTTGAGCAATAGGTAGCAATCACCCACATCAAATACAAAGCATAATTTGTAGAGTGTAAGAAGCTGTTGGAAAAACTGGAAGTTGCAAATTCTGAACTTGAGGTGGTAATGGCAAGCTACCAAGGCCAAAAGGGTGTCAGAGCAGATTTGGCTCAATGGCTAGCAAATTTTCAAGAGTACAAGGATAAAGCCAGAGCCTATGAGGAGGAACGACGAGTGTTCGCGACTTGGTATGTGAAGGCCAATCAAATGTTTTCACAACTACCCTGTTCGTGGGAAGTGTCGACTCCGTCAAACATTGGAACATTAGCATGGATGGCACAAGACCCTTAGACCAAAGAGGAGAAGCTCCAGGCCATACTTTAACGCCATCATGCCTCAAAACCTGGAGCACAAGACAAAGGGAAAGCACCAATGGAGGAGCCACCGCCACCTAGAACTACATGAGTTCCACCCATTTTTGTAGATGTAGAACATTTGTTGTGTTGTGTCTTCATTTTGTTTTCATTCCACACTACGACATAATCTCATTTTTCCCATCTAATAATCCCATACCTATCCACTATGTAATCACTGTAACTTGAGGAAGAGTTTTCATTCAGTTGTGGGGGTATGATGAGTCATCATTTGGGGCAACCGCAATATCACATACACGATATCATGACCTGTCTCCTCATCTATAAATAAGAGGTAGACAGATGAGTTTTAGGAGTAATTTCTTAGTTCCTTACTCAAACTCTTGCAGTTTTCCCTTCTTAGAGTTAGAATTATTTCCCAGTGTATGCCCGTAGTGTGGTGATTGTAATTGTATGACATCCTTTATTTGAGTGTGACGTACTTGGACATGCACATGACTGGAAATAAAGATCAAGATTACTTCATCATTGCAGCATTCACTTAGTTTAATTATTTAATTAATTGCTATTTACTACTTTCCTAGTTAATATCTTCTCACCCTTAAACTCCTATTGGACGCGGAATGAGTACGACTTGATTACGAGCATTTAAGTGTGACTACCTAGTAACCCAATAGTGTACCTAGGATCTGCACTTAGTAATCCCAGTAGTAGTCATGCATGAAGTCCAAGATGTGTATGGATAATCAAGGAATGGATGCTCATCACACTTAGGCTAGTTTAGATTCTCTCTCACCCTTTCTCTCTTAGCTTAGTCATTATTACTTTCCATTGCCTTCAGGAGTAGCATTAGGTTAGAAACACATCATACACCTCACTCTAGACTAAACCATACATAACAAAGCTAATACTAGTCTAGGTGGGAAGACAGCAAATTGCGACCTAAGGCTAATTGTCTAGATGCCACAACTAGTCTGTTTGTGGAGTTCAACCGAATCACGTGTGTAACGCTCGTATTTGTATGGTTGAGTGTAGAGGTACCTCGCCACTCATCACATACCCTCAAATCAAGGAGTCCATGGATCCCATAGTTGATTAATGGTTACAAAAAGATAAGGACCTAATCCAAAAGAATCTACCTAAGAATCTTGACATATCAAATTAAGACATTGAATAGAACATGAAAAATTGGTAGTGAGTTAAATCATGAGAAACATTGGTGGATGAGATAAAAGACTAGAATGGAGTTCCATCTCCTGGTCACATGAAGTCCCTTGTGGATCTTATGGTTAAATGACTCAATAAAGTTCATCCTTAGTCCAGATCAAAACCAACCACATTTTAGTGGCTTCACATTGACACTCCAAGACTAGTCCATCCCCTCAAGACACAAGAATGCTCCCATAGATCAGTCACCATTCTTTATTGAGAAGAAAAGAAAAGCAAGAAGTGAGAAATGACCTTAGTTAGAGGGGATCTTTAAGCATGGGTAACATGTATTTCTAGTTCCATAACTAATGCTTGTAACCTATTATTTTGTCTAAGGGGTGTGCTTTGAATTCCCATCATTTTTTTTGGATTTTATGTTTTTATGGATTTTTGGATGGAAACCACACCATGCAAAGACTTATTAACTTCATGCTATTGGTCAACATGGAAAGGTAAGAAATCCATGAAAAACACTCATGCACTCAAGTGAGTAGATAAGTATAGAGAACATCAAGTCCCCTTGAAGTCACACCCTTATCAATCCATTTGATCTTTCCTAAGTTTGGAAACTACTAAGGTCACAAGTTTGTTAAAGTTTTATTAATGAAAAGGGACATCATATTTCCAAAACAAGGAACATCATAGATTGTTGTGGATGGTTGGATGACATGGACTCACTACCTATTCCATGAAAAATAAACTTGTCTTAGTTATCAATATGAAAATTCAAAATAGAAACTAGACATTAGCAATCAAAAACATTAAGTACAAACCACCATTAGCAAACAGCTATAGCATCACTATGTCTTGTTGACAATAAAGCAATTTATTAGAAAAACATAAGAAAAATTCACACCAAAATAAAATAAAATATAAAATAAATTGTCAAATATTCAAGAAAGATAAAATGTACTAAGGATGTTGTAAAACAAAAAATGTTAAAAATAACAAAGTGTAAAAAAAAGGTGTAAAATCAAAGAAACTATAAAACAAAAAGTATAAAACAAAAAAAGTGTAAAAGCAAAAAGTGAAACAAAAAATTGTAAAAAACTAAGGAGCCACTTGATTAGTTAGCATGGATGGCCATCTCCCCCACAACTAAGTTGGAATGAGGAGATCCAAAAAATTGAGTGAGGTTGTCCATCTAATGAGGTGTTACTTTTACTATCTCGCTTAGGCTCATGGAAAGGTTTTACTTATTGCATGTTGACCAGTTGCTTTTTGTTTAGGCTCTTAGGTTTGTAGATCAACATGGCCCTAGAAGGAAAGGTTTCATAAATGATGTAAGGACCTTCCCACAATGTTTGGAACTTCGTTCATTGTGGCACATGTGGGATTCTAGTAAAGGACCTTGTCTCCACATTTCAATTTTACTTTTCTTATTCTAAGGTGATGGCATTTTTTATTGAATGTCTTATGCACTTCATTCAAGGACATGGCCACTAATCTATTCTCATCTAGAACGTTAAGGTTGATTAGTCTTTCTTTCTATGCTAGGCTAAGGTCAAGATCCAAATCACAAACTGTTAAAAGTGTACGAAGCTCAAATTAAATTGGAAGAGTTGGTAATTTTCTATACACTAACTCATAGGGAGAGTAGCCTATAGGAAGCTTCCATGTTAAGTGGTAGGCCCAAAGGGGAGCATTGAGTTTTGTGCTTTAGTCTATCCTATATTTGCTAATTGTTCTCATTAGGATTTTAGAGATCTCCCTATTGGTAACCTCTGCTTGACCATTGGCTTGGAGGTGGTATGGTGTTGTTAATTTATGTTCTACCCTCAAGAGTTGCATGAGTTTTTGAAAGGTGGTGCCTATAAAATAAGTACTTTTGTTAAAAAATAATGCACGTGGCACTCCAAACCTATTTACAACATTATGTTGTATAAACCAAGTAGTAGTGGTAGATGTACAATTGGTGACGACTATTGCTTCTACCCATTTCATACAATAGTCAACAATGATTATAATGTATGCCTTCCCATCTGACATGGGTGTGCTGGGATCCATGAATTTAATGCCCTAGATGTTAAAGGGTTCCAGTGGTTGAATCCACTACTGAGGTCCCTCCATTTGAGTGGTCATCCCACCATCGCGTTGATAGCATTCCCAAGAGCAAATGAAGATGTGGACATCCTTGAAGAGTGTTGGCCAGTAATACCTTGCCATCAAGATCTTAATGGTCATGTGTCTCTTGGCATAGTGGCTCCCACAAGGGCCCTCACGAGTGTCATGGAGAACATGTAGTTAGTCAACATTAGGAACATACCAATGGACTAGGCCATCGACGCACACCTTGTCAAGATGTTCATTGATCTTCATGAATCATTTGACTTAATGAAGAAACTATTATTTCTATTGGTGGTCTAACTCTTATAGCATCTCCTTAGTGAGAAGATAAGTGAGGATGCCATCGTACCATGTATGTTCAGTGCGCACTTGTTCATTTATTGCATAAGCAAAGAGAAGTTCATCAAGAAATTGATAAGAAAGTGGGCTCTCTTCCTCTTTGTTATCCCATTGCAAGCAAGACAAGTGGTCAGTAATCACATTCTCAGTTTCCTTTCAATCTATCATCGTGAGATCAAATTCTTGCAAGATCACAAGCCATTATATGACATAAGGGCTCACCATTGGTTTATTTGTTAGGAAGCAGATTGCATTGTGGTCTATGTACATGAACATCTTGTATCGAAGCACATAGCACATAGTACTTGAACTTCTCCAAGGCATATCCCACCACCATTAGCTCTTTCTCTATTGTTGTGTAGTTGATTTGTGCACCCATGATGCTTTTACTCTTGCAATGGAAGTAATATGGACATTTCTAATCATCCAATTACATGAGCATGACTCCCAAGGCATAGTTACATACATCCATTATGATGTGAAATGGTCGAGACTAGTCAGGTGCTTGTAGAATTAGAATTTCTACAAGATTTTCTTTGAATTTTTGGAATGTCTTTTCACATTCCTTGGTCCATAAGAATTGAGCATATTTCTTTGTCAGCTCCACCAATGGTTTAGCGGTCTTAGAGAAATTCTCTATGAATTGCCAATAGTAGCTAGTGTGTCCAAGGAATGATCGAACATCTTTAATGGTTTCTAGTTGGTAGGTTATTCCTTGGATGACCCTAATCTTTTTAGGGTCCACCTCAATCCCTACTTTTGAGATTTTGTGCCCCAACACAATGCCCTCCTAGACCATTAGATGGCTTCTTTGGCCAATTGAGATAAGGATTAGTCTCCACACACCTTTTAAGCACTTGCTCAAGGTGGTCTAGGTCTTGCTCAAACATAGCATCATATGTGGAGAAGTCATCTATGAAGACTTCCACCCTGCTACCAATCTGCTATTGAAAAATGCTAAGGACAAGGCATTGAAAGGTTGTACGGGTGTTGCACATACCAAAAGGCATCTTTTTGTAAGTAAAAGTTCTCCAGGGAACTTTGAATGTAGTTTTTTCTTGATCTTCAAGTGCAATTTGAATTTGGTTATAGCTACTATAATCATCTAGAAAGCTATAGAAGCAATGCCCAGAGATAGTTTCCAACACTTGGTTCACAAATGGCATCAAAAAATGATCTTTGTAGATTTTCATGTTCAACAGCTTGAAATTAGTATAGACCCTCCATTTTCCACCTCTCTTTGGCATGATCATAAGTGGACTAACCCACTCACTATTTGTAATGGGATAGATGAACCCCACCTTGAGAAGTTTTTCAATCTCTTCCTTGATGATTTGCTTCAATTTGGGATTCAATCATCATTGCAACTACCTCTTTGGCTTTATGGAAGGATTAATATAGATGTGATGCTGGCACATTCTAGGATCAATATTAGTGAGTTTGGGATTTGACCAAGCAAATTTTTTTGGCCATTTTTTAACCACCTTTAACAAGATATCTTTCTACTTAGAAGTAAGGTTGGCATTGATTATTACTAGCTTACCGTTTTTCAAGAAAGCATACTCCATGCTAGTAGGTAGATTTTTTAACTCTAAGGGCTCATGTTTGAAATTTTCAAGGACTTCCAACTCTTCCCAATAAGTGTCATCAAGTTCATCATTGGAGAGTTGGTGATGAACATGCTCAGTTTATTCATGTCTTCAACATTGATACATGTTAAGCTCTTAGTGGGTTCAATGCAAAGTGTGCCACTTTCAGGATTAGCTATTAATCACTCAATGGCCTCTTGTTCTATGGTTACTTTGTATAGGTACCTCTAAATTTTAGATTCATCTACACATTGGTTGCATGCCATGATTGATGTGACTTTGATAGTCCATAGTTTTTGCACATAGTTGCACCTTGTATCACTATATGTGATGCATGGAACTCTTTTCTTCTTGATGTTTCCAAATGAATTTTCCTTGAAAATCTTCAAGGAAAGGTCTTTCATGACTAGTCGTGCATCAATGGTACTTAGCTAAGCCCTTTCCATGATGATTGGGAAGTCCCCTATGCAATTATCAACATTGATCACTAGTAGATCGGTAGGATTGAACCGACCAAAAATGGCAATGACAATGTCCTCCACTAGTCCCAAGGGGACAATGATGGAATGATCTACCAAATCAAGTGAAATGTTACTCTTCTTGAGTGGAGGTAGGTTCTAGGCTTTGTACATCTTTTGAGAAATTAGATTAACACCAAAACATAAATCCAAAAGAGCTTTGCAAGGCTTATTCCTAGCAATTTGCAAATAGATTAAGAGAGTCCTAAGATCAAATCTCTTCTTAGGAAGATTTCCAGCCTTTATCAAATCAATTACTACATCAATTAGTAGGATGGTATGCACTTTTGGAGGTGTTTGGTTTGAAAGGCACTTGAGCGGATTAGATGTAGAGCGTGAGGGAGAAGCAGGGTTATTAGCCATATGAGTTTGTGAGGCCATTGTAGAACTACTAGTTTGGAAGAATGATCTTTTCTAAATCTAGTTTTTGAAACAATCAGCTACGGAGTTGGTTGTAAGTTAATAGCCTTGGTAGCATTACATTGCTATGACTGGGCTGGAATCTTACCCAGCATTCATGGAGTAGGTGGTAATTGGGTTGAAGGTTGAGGGACATGTATAGAAGGATGAGGAGGATGATAAGGATATGGGGATTCCTCTCTTGGAGATGGAGATTGACCTCTATAGTACTCAGGAAGGTAGTAGTGATGTTGGAATGAGGCATGACTGGAAGAGTCACATGGAGACATTGGTTACTAAACATAGTACCCATATCGATTTGGCTACTTGTAAGGGTACTGCTACCTTGGTGGTATCATCCCTCACAATTATGGATGCCGCCATTGATGGTATTGCTCAAAAGGTTATGGTGGAGCTTCACTTGGATAATAGGCTTGTTGTTGGTGGAACTGCCTTGGATTTCCTTGAGGATAAGACAATATTTTGAGTGCTTGCTTTCTTGCTAGTCTTGGATTTAGAGCATACACCCTAGATTCCTACAAGTGTGACACAATGAGACAACATCCCTTAGGATGTTCGTATTGGCATATGTCACACCCATCATCATCATCTGATTTGAACTCCACAACCTCTTCTACTTTAGCAGCCTTGCCCTTACCCCTTTGGTGGCCATGTTCAACTTTCTTCCTTCTCTTGTGATCATGATCACTACTTTGCTCTTTGGATGCCTTTGCTATTGTCAAAGAGGTTTGGAACTTTTCATCCAAAGATTCTCACATTTTATCTACCTTAGTCAAAATTTTTAAAATATAATTTTGGACCACAAGGTCTTTCACTACACCACCTCATCAAGTGATGCCTCCTCTTGATTATCACAAAATTGGACTTTCCTTTTTTTGATGGAAGGGTCTTGGTTATACTCCTTTACACTTTCTCTCTTTCTTAGCTCTCCTTCTTTAGCAACATGCTCAATGAGCCTTCATATTTCATGAACTCTAAGTTTTGACAGTCTCCCTTGGGCATAGCCCCAAGAATTCTCTTTAATTTTGATCGGAGCCCATCTATTATATGGCAAAGTTGCTTCCTTTGAGAATAATCATGGCCAGGGCATTAGTGCAAAAGACAATAAGACCTGCCCATGGCTATGCCCAAGGGTTCATGTGTTCCTTGTCTCCAACCTTGGATCTACTTTCTCAAGTTGGATACTCAAGAGTACATCTGATACTTATCATTGAAGAGCTCAAACATCATACTCCATCTATGAATTGATTTTGGCTCCAAAGATCGATACCAACTTTCATCTTTTTTTATGAGTGTCTTAGGGAACAGCTTAAGTTTTTCCCATTCATTCTTTATGTTTTGTAAGGCACATGCATCATGAAAGGATTGTAGATGATTTTGTGGATCTAAATTGTATCCCTTCCCTTTAAACTTGGGGATATTGTTCATATTCAACCACTTTATTCTACTATCTTTCACATGTCTAGATGGAATTCTCACTGCCTTTGCAATATTTAGCATGTTTCGAGTTGCAAGTAAAGGCTCATCATAGTCATGACCTTTGTGATGGCCATGGTGCCTATGATACCCTCTGTTTCCCCTTCTCTTGTGGTGGCAAGCCTCCCATGATTGTCCATGTCCTTGATCTCGACTAGTCCAGTGGGCCCTATGATCACAATCATCTTTGTCCCATTGGTCACCTCCATCATGGTCATGTCCTCTACGACTTCTGTTAAAGCTAGAGGAGGAAGAAGAAGAGGATGGTAAAGGAGAATAGGAACAAGGACTAGCACTAGAATGCTTGCCACCCCCTCTTTGATGGTCACAACCACAATAAGCATTGTGATGCCTATCCCTATCTCTGCCATGACTCCCACTTTTGGATCCCCCATGATCATGAGACCTCTTCTTGCCTAAACCAAGATTGTTTATAGTGGATTATAAATTTTGGTTCAAACCCCCTTCGTCGAAACCAAGGGAAGGAAATTTAGTGAAATGAGAACCCCCAGAGATGGGATCCTCACTATCTATTTGGCCTAGCAAGAACAAGGGATTATTGAAGCATTTCCCCTTCTCTGCTTCATGATGTTTCTCCTATTGCCGATTGATTTTATGTTTTGCTTCAATGGGATGGTAATGCCTAGAATCATGATCTTGCACAATGTGCTTGGCATGAAGCCCTTGGATGTCCAACCTCATAAGAGTTTGTTGGAGCATCGTAGGAATTGATTGATTGGGGTACAACAAAAGGTTGTCCTCCATCTTCCTCCACCACATCTGGTCATCCTAATGTTGGACAAAGGTGAATTCGGGCACATACTCATCAATAGTAGTATCTATCACTTAGCATTGTTGACGCACTAGCTGATTTGATGATCGATTCCTTTAATTGGATTTGTGCTCAAATTTTAGTGAAGAATCATTCCTATGAGAAGAAGACATTTTGAATTAGAAAAAATTAGTGTGCTTTTTACAATTGTTATTAGTTAGAATGATTGTGACTTTAAGATTTGATCCAACAATGTTGAATGATTTTCACTAATAGCAATGTCAATAAGTATTGAGAAAAAGAATTATGCACGTAGAACAACTAATAGAAAAAGCTTAAACAAAGGAAAACATAGTGTAATATGAAAACATGATTGGCAGTAGATAAATATATAACATAACATGAAAAGAAAACAGATCTATTGTTAAACACATGCAAGCCAAAAAGGAAAATGTGAGTGGAACAAATGTAAATCACATCTAGGTAAAACTAGAAATAAAATGTTCCATAAATGGAAAAGCCATATTACAAAAGAGATAAAGAAACCTACAAAAGTGTGTTCCAAGAAATGTACCAGAGATTAGAGATATCTAATGAGGAGTTGTATTACCCCATTCTTACTCTGATGAGCTTGGATGGTTGGATTTGTTCTTTGATCCTTAAGTCACCCTTTAATTTAAGGGAGATTATCTAAAAGGTTAGTTTTCTAAACTGTTTAGTGGTCTTGAACTATTTGGCTTAGTTTTGTATTAGGTTGTGTCAGTTTCTATTCATTACAACAATTCCTACCACAACACCTCCTCCACTACAACAACTTTGTCTTTATTCTTGTATATGTCCTTTCATGTATCTTTTTTTTCCTTGTCCTTAACTCGTGCAAGTGCTTCCTTTGTTTTTCTCCTTCACTATTTTGAGTGCAATTGTAAATTTTTAATTAAGAAAATCCAACATTTTCTCTACCTTTATTACAATGTTTGAAACCAATTTTTTGGATAGGCAAAGTCTTTCATTGAATCACCTTCTTAATTGGATCCTTATCTTCTCTTCTTTGACAAGAATGAACATCCTTCTTATGAAGGGATAGATCTCTATTATACTCCTAAGCACACACTCTCTTTTTAAGTTCATTCTCTTCTTTGTCCACTTGGTCTATCAGTGCTTGAATCAATGTGCCCTCATCTTTGATAGTCTCTCTTGGGTATAGACCCCAAGAGTTTATCTTGTTTTATCCCTTAGTCCATCTATGATATGCCTCAATTTCTCTCTTTGAGAAGAGCCATGACTTGGACAACTACATAATAATAAATAATATCTACTCAAGGCTACATCAAGGAATTCATGATTATTCTATTTCTACCTTTGAATTTGCTTTCTCAAATTGAACACTCTAGAATTCTTTTGATATCTATCATTAAATAACTTTAGCATTATACTCCATGTTTTGATGGATTTTGGTTCCAAGTATTAGTACAAGCTCTTTACTTTTTTAATGTGTTATTGGAAATAAATTGTACTTTTGTCAATCATTCTCTATATTTTGCAAGTCACAGTCATCATGGAAGGCTTGCACATAATGTTTTAGGTCTACATTATAGTCTCTCTCGAAATTAAGAATGTTGTTCATGTCAAGTTGCTTGATGTGGTTATCCCTTTGACACCTAGTTGGAATATAAAAAACCTCTCTTATATGGATCATACTTTTGATAGCAAGTAAGGATTTGCCATAATCATCATGTCCATCATGATGTTTTTCATGATCATGATTCCTTATGTGTTGTCTACTATGCCTTCTACCATATATGTGTCCATTATCTTTGTCTTTATCTCAATCACGATTATCATCTCTAATATCATTTCTATTTAGATCTCTTTTGTCATCTTCACCAGGTCCTCTATCATGACTTCTTCTTTCTTGCCCATGCACATATTTCTTAAAGCCTCATGATGTAGATGTTAAAGAGGATGGAGAACTAGGAGAGCCATGTTGGCTTACTTTTATGCCATGACTCCTTTGATTATCTCTTGGCATCCTATTAGAAGACTTAGACTTAGAGCTCCTCCTTATGTTGGATGATAAATCTAAAAATTTTGAACCAACGATATCATAGTCACGATGTCATAGATACATTATCGTATCTCACCATAAATTATCGTATAAAGGATATCATGGGGTGTGTGCCAACCTATATAAGCAACACTTGGGTGCACAAATCTACAATAGATTTGATATCCTAGTAATAAAACTCTTTTAGTTTATTTTCTTGAATTCAGTACTTAGTAGTGTGTGCCCACAGTGTGATGTTTTGTAATTAAAGGAAATCTTTATTTAAGTGGGATGTACTTGGATGCACTACATGACCGACAATAAAGATCAAGATTACTCTATGTCATTGTAGCAAAAGTTAGTTTTATTTCTTTTTTCAATTAGTTTACTATTTCCTATTTTCATAGTTAATGTTTACAATTACTTATAATTTACTTTTAATGTCGTTAAGCAGAACGAGTATGACTGATCTCGAGCACGTAAGTGTAATTACTTGGTAACCCAGTAGTATAGTACTTGGTAATCCCAATAGTAGTTGCATGAAGTCCAAGGTGTGACTGGAAGATCAAGACTAGCCACTCATTGCATAGGCTAGTTTAGATTTGTCTTACTATCACTTAGATTTAGAAGTCCTTACTTTCACTTCATGTTTACTAGGAGCTTAATAGCCAATAAAACATCAATATCATACACCTCACCATGAGTTAAACCATACACATTGATTTTACTAGCTCAGGTGAGAAGATAACGATCGCAAATGCTAACTAATTACTGGTATAATCACATTGCCTTATTTGCAGAGTTCAACCGAGATTGTACATGAACATTCGTATCTCATATGGTTGGGGGTTGGATACTCCACTGCTCATCATTAGTGTTGTTGCTAAGGATAATTCAATGTTATAATAAGTAATTAATTTTCCAAAGTTTGTTATATTAAAATCTAATTCTAATCTTCACAACCTTAATATAAAGCACACTTAACATAAACTATTAGAAAACAATAACATGGCTTTACATAATGATCAATCATCACCTACTAAGGACATAAGAAGGAGTAGTGACAAAATTGCTGATGAAGAAGACTGGGGAATGGCAATGAAAACATGTATTACTTATGGTCACACTAATCCATATCATCTAGACTTCACCTTCATATTTCATTAGGATAGAAAAATGAGGTGGAGAGATATGCAAGGCAACATAGTTCTGCCTCCCGAACATGTAGCACTAAAAATGCTACAATTTCTCTAAGAGGAATGCACTTGGACTAGATTCAAGAAGGATATCATGTAACTCAACACATGACCAAACCCTACAAACCTATAAGGGGGCAAATAAAGAGGGATTTTGCTATGGAAATTAAACATGTTCATACCAAATAGAAGCAAGGCAATAGATCTATTTTCATAGAAGAGCTTGATTTTGATCAATTCATTACAGAACAACTTCACCAGAACCATGAGGAGCCATCAAAGGCACCTATCATTAGACTAGAAGAACCTATCAAAGCTGAACTTCACTCTACTTTTGTAGAGACACACAAGGAGGAGATTACTGACTCAAGATACAAGTGGGAATCTAGGCTAAGGGATCCTACTAAGTCCTACAAGAGAATTTACAAGAGTCATGAAAGGAGAACCAGCCAACATTGTTCTGCTACCACCTCCTCTACTTCATCACAATCATCAGAGGACTATGACAGGAGATAGCAAAAGTACCAAGATTTTAATAGGAAAAAGAGAAGAGTTCATGGTTATCATGAACGATACTCAAGGTATTCTAATTTAAAATATGAGGTGTATGAAAGAAGGAGACATAGAGAGAGAAGAAAGGATCAAGAGAGACACAAGCATTAAATGAGTCATCATTATCACAGAGCTTATGAACCTCTTATGGCAACTTGGAACATGATCAACATTCAAGAAGTAGTTCACATACCAACTAGGCACGTGCAGGATAGCCAAATCAAATGGCTAGATATGAATAAAATGCCTTGATTTGAAGGAGGTTATAATGCTAATCCTCATCATCACTTCCAAGAATTCCACAATGTCTATGCCCTTCAAAATATAGAGAATGAGTGGCAAAAATTGAAGCTATTTCCTAGAACACTTGTGAAGGAAGCAGAAAGTTGGTACAGGTCATTGGAACTTGAATCCATCAGACACTAGAGTACCATGCTTGAAATTTTTAATGACAAATGTCAGATATATTCATGAGTGTCAAACCTAAGAAAGAAAATCTAGAACTAGAAATAAAGAACTAATGAGACCCTTCATGTAGTAATGGACATATATTATTCATTATTAGATAGATGTCCATGCCATGGATTTTCATCAAAGGAACAACTAAAGCACATCATGGATGGGATGAGAAGCAAAAAAAAAAAAAAGAGACCCTTGGGGTTTATGCCCAAGAAAGAATATTAGAATTAATCAGCCATTAGATTCAAAGACTCATCGATCAAGTGGCAAAAGAAGAAGGAGAACTTAGAAAAAGAGAATTAGCTAAAAAAATCAATAGGGGTCCATCAATCTGAAAAAGATATGCATGGGTATTTAATACCTAAGAGGAAGAAACCTTCAATTAAGACATTAGGAAAGAAATGTTACCGATTCTGAAATTGATTATCAATGTAGTAGCACAGGTAGTGAAAATGTGGGATTCAGTAGATGAACGATGTTCAACAGCACTAAAGATTATGGAGGAGAAAGTAGAACAAGAACTCAACAGAGACAAACATAAAGAGAAGAATAAGAAACTTGGACAAAAGGGTAAAGTTGCTTAAGTAGCTGGGTACTCAAACACTAGCTCCATAGATGATGAAGATTGCACCATGTGCCAGTACGAACATCCTAATGGATGTTGTTCAATCATGGTACATTTGCAAGAAACTAGGGAATATGCACTTAACCCACAATTTGTTCAAAAGAAAATTCCCAAATGGTTACCTTATCCTCAAGGTAACTATAGGCAACAACCTCAACCAATGTACTATCATAGTGGAGCCTTATCGTAGCTATAGGAGCACTACCATTAGCAGTGGCAGCAACCGTAATCATGGGTCATGCCACCACCATGCCAACAGTATCCATATTGACAACCAGATCCTTATGGATACTATGTCCAACACCTAGTCTTACCTCATTGTGCAAATGGTCAAACCCCACAATACTATTTAGCAAAATACCATAGATCAACATCGCTAATGATTGATTCCAACTTATATGTGCATCCACCAATAGCTGGACCTACTACTTAACACTTTAGTCCTATGCCACTAGTGCCACCTCCTTTTATGTAGGGGAACTTGCCATTACAACCTTAGCCAAAAAGCACTATAAGGGTAGTTAATACACATGAGAGGAATGTTACTTATGAGTCTCAACCCAAGAAATGACCATTCTTCAGAAT
The DNA here is from genome assembly GCA_015680685.1 of Gnetum montanum. NCBI lineage: Eukaryota > Viridiplantae > Streptophyta > Gnetopsida > Gnetales > Gnetaceae > Gnetum > Gnetum montanum. The sequence goes on along the minus strand of MNCI01008322.1, from coordinate 37,493 downwards.
GAGCCTAATGAAGACTCAACGAATGGGGAACATGTCTAACTTCATCCTATGCACATCAAATCCTTTCTAATGCGATAAGCTTCCAACTTCATTAGGTCCAAGTGTCATAATTGTCATGCTCACATAAATAGTATCCCATTGGATCAAGGCAAAGGCTCTTTCACAAAAAAGAACTAATCCAAGAAGTCCCTTGATTTATCTCCAAATAGCTAGACAAAAACCATGCAAAGCTATATTAGATTCTTAGTTTAGAGTAAATCTAATATCTCAAGACATGTACCAGGCCTAGAACCTCACACCACTAAAGAAAAGTAACATCCATTTAGAGTTCACAAACTAGTCAATCATAGTTCCACTTGGACAGGTGGATGATGTGATTACCACCATCAGTGGCTAGTCCTATCCCACTAATTTTCTAGTTATTCATGTAGAGAAAAATAAGGGAGAGTTTTCAATTATCATGGGAAGAGCTTGCTTAGCACCATGGATGCTAAGCTTGGAATTCCTAATTTATCCTTGGAAATCTCCAAGGAAGATGAAGCTGTAATCATACACAAATGAAGGATTCCATGTATCGCATACAATAATCACAAGTGCAATTGCATGCAAAGAATTTGGACCATTAAATGAAAAGAGACTAAGGCATGCAATCAATGTGTAGAAACAAGTTGTGTGCAAAATTTCCTGTATGTAGTAGCCACCCAAAAAGAGGACACCCAATGACTAATTACCAGTGAAGAAACCCAATCTAATAAGTAAATGGAACCAGAAGAATAGAGCATTAGTACCTACATAGCAAAAATAGATAAGCTGGAACAATTAAGGAAAAGACACTCTTACTATCAAAACAATTAGGAGGAAGAAACAAACTAGGGACACTTGGAAATCCTAGATACAATGGAACTAGAACTGCTGGAATTGAAGGCCCTACTGGCAACATTAGAATATGCATTTCTAAGCAATAAGAAGCTAGAAATTACCAAAAACAACCTAGACAAGGAACAAAAAGGGAAACTATTTGAAGTACTTAATAGATGGCCCACAACGTTTGTGTGGTCTTATGATGAGATCACATGAATTGATTCACAAATCTGCCAACATTAGATCTACATTGATCTTGTAGTCAATCCAAATCACCAACCTCAATGAAGACTTAATCCTAAAGTCAAGGAGGTAGTCAAGTAAGAATTAAAAAAGTTGCTAAAGGTAGAATTCATTTATCCAATTGTAGATAGTGAATGGATAAGCCCTTTGGTGATAGTTCCAAAGAAGAGAGGTAAATGGTGTGTCTACATAGACTTTTGATTGTTGAACTCAACCACATCTAAGGATCATTTCCCATTGCCCTTTGTTGATCAAGTCCTAGACACAATTTTAGGACATGAATACTACTGTTTTCTAGATGGGTATAATGGATACAATCAAATCCACATTGCACTAGAGGACCAAGACAAAACCATGTTCACAAGTCCATGGGGAACGTTTGCTTATAGATAAATGCCTTTCAGTCTATGCAATGCATCAGCAACCTTCTAGAGACTAATTTTAAGCATCTCCCAAAAGTAGATAGGTAATGGTGTTGGATTTTTCATGGATGATTTCTCCACATACGAGTTGGATTTCCAACAAGCCCTGAACTGGTTGAAGAAAGTACTTAGAAGATGTGTCAAAACTAATTTGAAGCTCTATTGGAAAAAGAGCCATCTTATGGTCTAGGAAGGCATAGTATTGGGACACAAAATCTTCCAAAAGGATATAGAGGTAGATCCTAAAAAAATCAAAGTCATCCAAAATATCACTCAAATGCCACACACAATAAAACATGTATGATACTTTTTAGGCCATATGGGATCTATAGAAGATTTATTGAAAACTTCTCAAAAATACCCAAACTGCTGGTAGAACTCACAAAGAAGGATGCACCTTTTGAGTGGACTAAGTTATGTGAAAAGGCACTCAAAACTTTGAAACAAAAGTTAGTTGACACACCAATCCTCCAAACCTCAACTAGTCAAGGCCTTTTCATATCATGACTGATGCCTCCAACTATGCACTTGGCACAGTACTAACACAACTTGATGATCAAAATAGACCATACTACATACACTATGCCAGTAGGAGCATCACTAGAGCATAATTAAACTACACCAAAATTGAAAGCTGATGGCCATGGTGTATATGCTTGAAAAATTCAGACATTATGTGCTTAGTTACCATACCTATGTCCACACAAACCATAGTGCCATTCAATTTTTAATGAACAAGCCAATAGTTAGTCTTAGAGTGATAAGATGGCTTGTGATTCTTCAAGAGTTTGACATCACAATGATTGATAAAAAAGAAATAGAAAATAATGTAGTTGATCATTTATCAAGGTTGAAATGGAACACAGAAAATCAAGTAGAACCCTTATTAGACCAATTTCTTGATGAGGACCTCTTCACTAGAACAACAAAGGTTGTAAGTTCAACAGAACAACCATGGACTGTAGAGTACCTGATATATCTCACCACACAAGAGCTTCATATTGAATGGAATAGAAAAAAATGTGAACAATTCCTTCATAAGGCTAAACAATACATGGAAATAAATGATAACCTATACAAAATTTGTGTAGATGGGCTTGTTAGATGGTGTGTACCTAATCATGACTAGCAAAGGGTATCATAAGATGCACATGAAGGTCCATGTGGTAGCCACTATGTAGGGCATTGAATAGCACTTAAATTATTGATGGTAGGCTACTTTTGGCCTACTCTGTTTAGAGATGTGCATAGTTTTACCCAATCACGTGAATGTTGCCAAAGAGATGGAGGAATTATTGCCCGACATGAAGGGCCATAACACTAGATATAGTCATTGGAACCTTTTGATATTTGGGAAATTCATTTCATGGGACTCATTTAACTGATGTCAAATAAAAAAGCATACATTATTGTGACTATGGATTGTTGCACAAAGTGGGCAAAGGCAGTAGCAGCAAAAGATTGAATAGTAAAAACAACTGTTAAGTTTTTCCAACAACATGTGGTGAATTGATTTTGAGTACCTGGAACACTAATATCAGATAATGGCCACTTCACCAATGCTACCTTTAAGAAACTCATGCAACAACTTGGGGTCAACCATAAATTAACAACACCATATCATCCCCAAGCAAATGGTTAAGCTAAAGTTACTAATTGTGAAATTACTAGAATACTTACTAGGATGGTTAGTAGGTTTAGATGTGATTGGAGTACAAAATTAAATGATGCTCTATAGGCCTATAGAGCATCTTGGAAATTACCTATAGGATACACCCCATATGAGTTAATCTATGAAAAGTTACTGACACTTCCAATATAGGCAGAGCTTCACACTTTAGCTAATGGTAGTGAACTTGACCTTTTGAGTTTAGCACAAAAGGAATGTCTAATGAATCTGAATCTTTTAGATGAAAATAAACAAGTAGTACTTATGGGTAGTGAAGTCCACAAGCACTATTCCAAGCTTAGGCACGATTCATGGATAAGAAATGTAACCATGCAACTAGGTGACAAGGTCCTCTATTACAATCCTAGTCATTTATCCCAAAAGGCTAAATTTCAGAAATTATGGGAGGGACCATACATAGTACATGCCACTTATCCATCCAGTGCCTTGAATGTTCATCACCCATCTAGCCCACATAAGCTTATCCTTGTCAACATCCAATCAGTCAAACCATACTATGAGTACTCAAAGAAATCTACCCAACCTACTCACCGATTTTTCACTTTTTCTATCTTCCATTTTCCTAATCTTCATAATAGTCATGGCAATGTCCATTTACAATTGTAGGTACCTTACTGATTTTTCTATCTTCTTTTTTTTTACAATTCCTATCATTTTTCACATTCTTTTACATTTTTCCCATTCTTTTATACTTTCTCATTTCTTCAATTTTTTACATTTTTTAATATTTTTCAATTCTTTTAACATTTTTCATTCTTTATATTTTTTTCATAATTTTTTACCATATTTTTCATTTCCTTTATACTTTGTTTTTTTAAAACCCTTTGTAAATAATTTTTGATCATTAATAAAACATGGTTAAATAAAAGGAAGATGTAGCCCAATAAGGGAAAAATTCTCTATGAAATCAAGTCATAAGAGACTGATTATTTGCACATTGAGCCTACATCATCCATCCATCCATTCCATTAATAAGAGGTTCTTACCATGGCCATAATGATATTCTTTCCATCATCAAACTAAGAATAAACTTGTGATCATTATGCTTGGACAGGAAAGTGAAGAACTAAGGGTGAAAAGGGTGTGGCATCAAGGGGACTTGTGGGTTCTTTTTGGACTATTATTGTAAGCTCTATCATGTTACTGAGGTCATATTATATCCTTGTAGATCTAATGAAAAATGGGAGTAAGAGTAAAATAAGTGCTACCTTAAAAAGGTTAACATAGTTAAGAAAAAAGACCACAAAATAAATTTTTGGGAATCCCACTAGAAAGACATGTTGTCCATGCCTAAAGTAGGTAGCTTCTTAGAAATGTAAAAAATAAAAATAAAGTGCCATGAATAAATTCCTCCCTTGGACAATACACCAAGTGACAATACTTCTTGTAACATTAACAGTGATGAGCCGCGATATTGCGTACATGATATTACGTATGCAATATTGCATCCGCAATATCACGACCCGCCGCAATGTCTATAAATAAGAGGCAAATTTTCCTATTCTAGGCACTTAGACTTAGACCCTTAGCCAAACTATAGCAGTTTTACCATTCCAAAGTTAGAATAATTTCCATGTGCCCGCAGTAGGAGTCTTAAAGATCTTTATTTGAGAAAATTGTACCTGAGCACACATTTGTCTATGGTAATAAAGAAGAACTTTCTGATAAACCTTACAGCATGTGGACTAAGCTAAATAGGAATTAATTATTGTTAAATGTTTAAATGCTTTCTTAGATAATTAGTCTCTCTCAACCCTTGACTCTCCTAGTTAAGTGCACTCAGTACAACTGCTTCAAGCCCATATGTAACACTTGGTAACCCAGTAACGAGTAGCGTTTGGTAATCCCAGTAGCGTTGCAATGGTTTAGGGTGTGTGCGGCAAGTGGGAATAGATACTGGTGCTAGGACAATTAGAACTTAGTTAGTGAATAGTTAATGAAAGTTAGTCACTTAGTTCTCTTCACCTTCCCCTATTAGCATAAGACATTAAAAAGATAAAAGATATAAAAATTGTATACCTCAAGCTTACTTAACCATACAACCGTGACAATACAAGTAAGTTTTGGAAGATAGCAATTGATTAACCTTAAGTATTCCATTAAGGCGCGTAAGCACTTAGTCCTTGGAGTTCGACCAGATCATGTGTGAGATGCTCGTATTCGTATGGTTGAGTGTAGGGGTACCTCGCCACTCATCATTGGCACCGTTGCCGGGGACTTAGTTGTTTGTGTGCTACATAGAACATAGGAGATCATTCATATCATTGGGACGCTAGAACGAACCCTTAGGGTTGATCAAAAGAAAAATAAGACAATGGTAAATAGCACGCCAAACAAGACAAAAATGTATTCTTCTTCGCACAAAAGCACCTCACTGCCTAAGACCAACACAAGAGATAGTCAGTGGCATAACACACGTAACCAAGATCCACCAGTGCCTCAACAGTTCCGTGTGGTATATATTCATCACGATGAGTATGTACCTAAATTTACCTTTATTCTCCATCAAGATGAACAACTACGTTGGAGAGACTTGGAGGGTAACATAGTGTTGCCTCCAGATTGAGTAGTCCCCAACATGCTTCTTTGTGCTCTAGCGCGAGTAGGCATGTCACAGTTATACATGGAATACATTGCATGTGATTATGACACAATGGATCACCATTCCACAGAAGTGCAACGTCAAAGGGACTTGCGACAGGAGAGATACTATACATCGTTGAAGGGAAAAGGACCCCATAATGCTCCACCTGTCTTAAGCGAGATTGAGGGTGGTGAACCTATTTCAATAGGTTCTCCACAAAATGATGTTTCCCCTCCTAATGATGGTCAGGAGGTGGTGTATCAGAACCTTCACTCCATGGTTCACAACCTTGGTTCTGATCCCCACGAACACCAAGTGTTTAATGAGGGAACACAAACACATTATAACGGAGGGCAGTCTGATCGTAATCACGATCGGGGATGAGACCATTGAAGAGAAGGTAGGAAACATCGTCATGGCGATGGTTCTCCTTCTTCTTCACCTTCATCATCACATTCACCCTCTCCTTCAGTATCAAAACGCAGTCATAAGAAGCCTAACTATGAGGATAAAGGTAAATAGGGTGAGAAACCTCGACGAGAGAGTCAAGAACAAGGACGAGGGCACTCTAGAGAATCGAGGCATAGAAGAAGGGAGAGTAGGGAACCGCATAGACATCGCAGACGCTATGAATGAAATGACCATGAAGAACCCCTACTTGCAACCTAAAGAATGTTAGATATCATGGATGCCGTAAGAATTCCCACAAGGCACCAAAAATATAGTAGGATTAAGAGGTTAGATATGAATAATATCCCATGACTTGAGGGGGGATACAACGCTAATCCTCAAAACCACTTGCAAGCATTTCATGATGCATGTGCCTTGTAGAACATTAAGAATGAATGGAAAAAGCTAAAGTTGTTCCCAAGGACACTAGTAAAAGAAGCAGAAAGTTGGTACTGGTCCTTAGAATTGGAATCCATTCAAAGGTGGAGTACGATGCTAGAACTGTTTAATGATAAGTATCAAATGTACTCCTAGGTGTCCAACCTGTGAAAGCAAATCCAAGGATGGAAGAAAGGAAGTCATGAATACTTGGATGCTACCATGGGCCATTATTATGCACTATTACATTGTTGCCCAGGCCATGGTTACTCGCAGCAAGATCAACTATGCCATCTCATAGATGGACTTAAGCATGAAACTAGGAGAACCCTTGGAACACATGCCCAAGGAAGATTATCAAAGCTTAGGTCCCATCAGGTCCATAGATTGTTAGAACAAGTAGCCAAGAAAGAAGGAGATCTACATAAGAGAGAGAGTGCGAAAGAGTACAACCGTGATCCTTTCCTTTGAAAAAGGGGAGTGAGATTCTATGAGGAGGAAGAGTCACCACTCAAAGAGATGGTGCATAGGAAAACCTTACTGCTCCAAAAATTAACAGAAGTGTTAGCAAAGGTAGACCAAATGTGGGACTCCTTAGATAGTAGATTTGAAACCGTTCTCAAAATTGTAGAGGAGTCTAAGGAGCGAGGTAGTGACTATGACAAAAAGAAAAAGAGGGACATGGACCATGCACATAACAAAGGTAAGGGTAAAATGGCCATCACCGAAGAGTTTGTGGATTCTGATATGGACAATGACAATGGATGTGAGATATGCCAATACAACCATCCTAAGGGATGTTGCCCAGTAATCTCACATCTGCAAGAGTTTGGGGTGTATGCACTTAACCCATGACTTAACAAACGCCAAGCACCCTAATGGTTACCTTATCCCCAAGGTAACCCAAGGTAGTTCCACCAACCCTTAACATATTATCCAAGTGGAACTCCACCACAACCTATTGAGCAACACCAATAGTGGCAATACCCACAGTCATGGGGGTTTCCACCACTAAGGCAACAATACCCTTATCGACAATCAAATCCATATGGCTACTACGTGCAGTAACCAATCTCTCCACATGACTCTCTTGGTCATGTGACACCACAATGTCACTACCAAGCTCAAGAGTATTATAGGACTCGTTCTTCTGGGAGAGACAATCCATAGAGATACCATCCTCCAAACCTATCCACAACTCTCACACCGATAGCTCCATTACCACCCGCTCTAGCAATGCAAGGGGAACTCCTCACTCAATCACAGCAACACAATGCTACGAGAGCTGTAAACCTTTAACCCGCTGCTAGTTCTAATAACTGCACAAAGAGAAGACCTTTCTTCAGAACCAACAATCCAACCAAGCTCTCACAACCACAAGCGGTTGAGCCTCTGAATGCTTCTCCATCAAATAAGGCTTCAGAGCTCCCTTCAAACCGAAAACAGAGCTCAACGCACATGGTTATGTTAACACACACTGTCACTAACTGGATTAAGAAGGGCCACCTTCCCAGGAAATTCTCTAACCCTGGAAGCCCTTTAATCTACTCCAAGTCACTAGGAATGAACCATGTAAAGCTCTTCTAGACTCAGGTTCTAGAGTCAACTTAATATCACAAGAGATGTATAAAGCTTGGAAGTTGCCTCCACTAAAGAAGAGCAACATTCACTTAAAGCTGGCTAACCAGTCCATCATTGTTCCCTTGAAACTGGTGGAGGACATTGTTACCACTGTGTGTGGGTGGTCATCCCCAGCTAATTTCCTAGTGATACAAGTAAATAATGACAAAGGGGACTTCCCAATAATAATGGGAAGGGCATGGCTAAGTACCATAAACGCACGCCTAGGAATCCACAATCTTTCCCTCGAAATATCTAAGAAAAACACTTTTGGGAAGATCAAGAAGAAGAAAGTTCCATGCATCACATATAGTGATACAGGGTGTGATCGCGTACAAGAATGTTCAACATTTCCTGCATGCAACTAGTGTGCCCAAGAGATTAACATACAAAAGTGCCTAGATATGTAGCAACCACACAACAAGAAGACACCCAGTGGTTGATAACTGATCAAGAGAGCAGCTCACCAACATGCATGGAACTAACTAGGGAAACAACTTGCACCCACATCGAAAGCATAAATGAACTAGAGCAAGAGTGTCGCCAACTTCCAAGCCTTAACCTGAAAACATCAATAGGAGGAAGCTGGAAATTCCTAAAAATGTCAAACAAGCACTCCAATAAAAGATTACTAGTCAATGTGCAACAAACTAAACCTTACCATGAATCTAGAATGGTCATTGCACATAACACACTGGAGAAAGGACGACCTCGCTCATTATTTTGGATCTCCTCCTTTCAACTTAGTCATGGGGGAGATGGCCACCTATGCTGATCAATCAAAGCCCTCAATTCCTTTTTAAGTTTTCTCTTTTAGACATTTTTTTTACAAATTTCTTTCACTTTTCTTATTTTTTTTTTTTTTTGCAACATCGTTCATACTTTTTCATTTATTTGTGTGTTTATTTATTTTATTTTGTTACATTCATCACCTAATAAGTGCTCCTGATGGTGGTATGAACTGTATTCTGGGGGGGGCCAATGTTTGGTTTCTACCTTTGAGTTATAATGTTGATACTAAGGTATGGCTCTTTTGATATAACAAGCAATGAGTCCACATCATCCATGCATCAGTTATAATGTTGATACTAAGGTATGGTTCTTTTGATATAACAAGCAATGAGTCCACATCATCCATGCATCCATAAATTTCTATGGTCTCTCTTGGCTTGGAACTATACAGTCCCTTTCCTTCAATAATAAGAACTATCAACGAATTGGTGACTGAGCATTTCTCAAACTAGGGAAGGACTCAAAGATTGAAAATGGTGTGACTTCAAGGGGATTTGATGCATTTGTGTTGGCCATTCTCTTGGGTGCTTGGATGTTTTCTTCTTGAGTTTTCCTTAGCATTTCGACGTTGCTCAATTATCGGGAAGCTAAGCTAATAAAAATAATAAGTCTTTGCATGGTGTGGTTCTCACGCAAAAAAAAAAAAAAAACAATGAGAATTCAAAGCACACCCCTTAGAAAAATAACCCCCTGGGCTACAAGCACTAGTTATGGAACTAAACAAATATGTTCCCTCTAACTAAGGCCCTCTCTTGCTTCCTACTTTTTCTTTTCTCATTTCTTTGGAATGGTGATGACTCTTTGGAGGAAGCATTCTTGCTACTTCAAGAGGATGGATTGGCCAAGTGTATTAATGTGAAGTCATTGAATGTGGATTGTTTGAGGTTGGATTTGGAATGAAATCTACTAAGTCACATTAACCATACATACACAAGGGGCTGTACAGCACCTTGTCCTTGAGACTCCATTCCATTCTTTCCATCATTCTTTCTCCATTTTCCACCTCATTGTCGGTTGTATCAATAATCCATATTTTGGTTGATGCATTGTTTTATTTTTGGTAAATTCTTATGGTTAAGACTTTAACTCTTGCTTCCGAATGACATTTCTAGAGCCTACAAACTCTTTGAATGTGGGATTTCCAGGGCATTAAGGGCATAAGCCTTCTTTGGGGAGGACCCACTAGTATTCCTACTTGGTGCATTAGTTAACTTCTTTCCCTTAAACATTTCTGTAATCAACATTTATTTTGTTCATTTCCACCTTTGACATCCATTTCATCAACGTTGCCGTTGTTTCTTTTTCTCTGTCTTTGTTATTCCTTATATTTTTCCATTCTATCGCTACCGGAGGTTCGCTTTTAGTCATGGGGGTCCTAATCCAATTTTTTCAATTTTCTCTTAACCCCTACACCTTGGGTAGTCACCAGTGTTATATCTCCAAAATCCACATTAGCCATATCACAACTCAGCCAATGGACCATACACTGAGACAAGGTATCAACTGCATTAGGATTCATTTACCCTTGCTAATTTAACATTGTGTTGTGTGTGCAGATTGCAATCATACACCAATGGATTGGATCTGGAGGGAACACATGGAATGGACTGGTGCTGGAGTAGTTATGCAAGGAATAAGATCGATGGCATGGTTATGGATGGACAACAGAAGGTGCAATCTTGGCATTGGCAGCAACAGACTTCTTCTTTTCTCTCTCTCTCTCTCTTCTCTCTCCGCTACCAAATAAGGCTGGATGTCAAATGTGTATAGTGTTCACTCTTGTTGTTGTGACCACCAGTTTTGTCATGTTGTGTAATGATGATCCATTCACATGTCACCCCATTCATCATTAGTGTTATTCAAGTCAATAATCCCATACTTTCCCAATATTTTGTAAGGAACTCGAGGATGAGTTTTCATTTAGTCATGGGGGTATGATGAGTCGCGATATCATGTACACGATATCGCGTATGCGATATCGCGGCCCACCATAATGTCTATAAATAAGAGACGACTTTCCCTGTTCTAGGCACTTAGACTTAGACCCTTAGCCAAACTATAGCTCTTTTACCTTTCTAGAGTTAGAATAATTTCCATGTGCCCACAGTAGGAGTCTTAAAGTGAATGGATCTTTATTCGAGCAAATTGTATCTAAGCACACATTTGTATACGAAAATAAAGATGAACTTTCTGATAAACCTTGCAACATGTGGACTAAGCTAAATAGGAATTAATTATTGTTAAATGTTTAAATGCTTTCCTAGATAATTAGTCTCTCTCAACCCTTAACTCTCCTAGTTAAGTGCACTCAGTACAACCGCTTCAAGCCCATATGTAACGCTTGGTAACCCAGTAACGAGTAGCGTTTGGTAATCCCAGTAGCATTGTAATGGTTTAGGGTGTGTGTGGCAAGTGGGAACAGATACTGGTGCTAGGACAATTAGAACTTAGTTAGTGAATAGTTAATGAAAGTTAGTCACTTAGTTCTCTTCACCTTCCCCTATTAGCATAAGACATTAAAAAGATAAAAGATATAAAAATTGTATACCTCAAGCTTACTTAACCATACAACTGTGACAATACAAGTAAGTTTGGGAAGATAGCAATTGATTAACCTTAAGTGTTCCATTAAGGCACGTAAGCACTTAGTCCTTGGAGTTCGACCGGATCGCACGTGAGATGCTCGTATTCATATGGTTAAGTGTAGGGGTACCTCGCCACTCATGAAATAGTCTTATGATTGTAACTCCAAGAGATGAAATGATGTGATGTCACTAGAATGTGGTCTGGACTTGGTTTGAATCCTAGACAAAAAGGCTAGTGATTACTTTAACCACTAATAAAACATAAGAATTCATTATGCCTATGGTAAGACACCTCATGTCCTAATTTCTGCAATCCCTTCTAAAACCATTTCATCTCACTGTTTGAATATTATAACTTATGATTTTTTGTAACATAGAGTAATTTTTCCAATTTGGTTGTACTAACATTTGTGTTTTGCTAAATAGATATACATTACATTCAACTCCTGAAGTGCTTAAGGATATTTTTAAGTGTGGTTATACAAGGGCATTAAGGTCTGGAGCTTGCTTTGGGGAGGATCCACTTGTATAGCTGTTGTATCTTATACTTGCCAAGCGATTCCATATCATCTTGAGGCTTTCAATTCCAATAAATAATAATAAATACTTCCCATATCACTCACACTATCTATTCTAATGGCACAACAATGTTATCTTTCTCATCCATTCCATCAATACCTCATATACTTTCATAGCCAAAGATTCCTTGATCATAGACTTTCAATGCTTATTCTTCACAACTGAAGCATCATCTCCATGTTAAGAGCCTTTCAACATGATGCATATCTTCCAACTATCCTATGGGACATTATTTTTTCTAAGAAAAACATTGAAAAATTTTGATTTTTCTATGGTGACATCGTATCTATGATATTGTAGGCATCTATGATATCGCATCTACGATGTTACATTTACGATATCACATGCATAAATACTATATATATAGCATGGGTGCATTAGAAAAAAATTTTCATTTCTGAATTTCATAAGAAGGGAGTTGTTGCCAACTTATAACACCCATAACTTCCTCATTATTACCCTGATTTGTGTAATTTTTGAATCTATATGATCTTGAAGTAATCACCTTAGTTATGGGGCGGGGGGGGGGGGGGGGGGGGGCCAGTGGCATGGGTTACTATTAAGGAAAATTTGAGTTAATTTTTTTTGAAATTGCTAACAATCGAAAGATATTATAGGAGTAAGTTTAAAAAAAATATTAAGAATTTTTTAAAGTAAATCACTTGTGTTAAGGCCAAAACAACTTTAAGAACATTTCTAATTAATCATACCACTCATTTAAAGTACTAATAGGGTTGTTATTGAAAAATTTTCTAATTCTACAGTCATAATGAACTAAGAACTTAATATAACAAAGGGTATGAGTAAGGTATTAAATTTTTGCTCATTTATGAGAATATTCTAGTAATTCCAAACCCTTGATTGATTGTAGATGGCCCCAAAAAGAGGAGCATAAGGAGAACTCACACAACCAATAAGCAAAAGAAAATGAGGCCGTGAAAGAGGACAAGCAAGCAAGCAAAATCCACAAGTATAACAAGGAGAGTAGGAAGCACAATCCATCATCATTCATCAACAAACTTATGCCATAGAGTAATCTACTCAAGTAGAAGCAGATGTTCCACCAGTGCCTATCTAGGGACAACAACTTACATTGCCACCTAAATGCCTTCAGGTTATTTAGGAAAAATCCATCATGTCGATAATAATTGTGGAACTTAACTTTAGTCCATTTTTGGAATTTTCTTCAAAAGTTGTTAAGGTCCAAGTTTATTCATCTCCTTTGTGGCCTACTCTAATAAACAATGGAGAATGGTATCTAGGAGAAACACTCTAGTTTTGGGAAAATCAAGAAGTTGATGTGATAGTCAAAATTTAAGGAATCTTAGTATCTTACTCAGTTAAGGCAATTCTAGAGGTATTAAATGTGCCTAATCAAGGAGCAAAGGTGGCACAGATATCAACCAAATTTGACACAGATGCTAGGAAGCTGTGGTTATAGTAGGTGAATGGAAAGAAAGATAAAGAATATAGCTAATTGACTATAGAAGAAAAGATCTATGTCAAAATTGGCACTTATCACCTATTTCCTACCAAGAGATTGAATAGAATCTCTACATATGTAGCTAGAGGGAGTGCAATATTAATGGAAAAATTCAATGCAAACATCACTCACCTCTACTTCATAGAAATCTAAAGGTGGTTTGAAGAAAAGAAGGGAGGAAAGTTAACACTTCCATTTCCTTGCCTTATCCAGAAGTTATGTAAACAAGCTGGTATCCAAGGGTATACAAATGATGCATTGAGAAAGGCACAAAATGCTTCCTATGCCGAAATGCTTAAGCCAGTGCCTCACAAAAAGGACCAATTAGAAGAACAACCACACACTAAGGAGACTACCTAACCCATAGGATAACAACAACAACACCACAAGTTTCACCACCACCACTGCAAGATTACAAACCTTTAATGAGTCATCTATAGAAAATTGTAGAAACCATTAATTAGAGAAGTAGGGAAGAGGCCATTTTATTCAAAGTAATTTATGATGCAATCAAGCAAACTATTTCAAGAATGCCACCAAAGGGAAAATATTGTTGTAGTTAGGAGGAGAGGCCTAGTGGTCACAACAAATTTCCCAAAACACTACATCATTTCAAGTGGTGCTTGAATCAGGAGAAGGACCCACAATTATGATCATGCAGAACCATGATGGAGCGGGAGCTATAGAAGTGATCACAGCCCACATTAAAGAATCCTTTACTATACCTATTGTGCCACCAATTGATATTTCTAGAGCCAAAGATGCTCAAATGCTAGCTGGTACCTCTATGACTCCTGCAAAACATGAAGATGTGTTGGATAGATTGTTGTNATGACTCCTGCAAAACATGAAGATGTGTTGGATAGATTGTTGCAGAAAAGATAAGTTATGACAAATCTATTTGATATCCCTAGTGATATCACTACAATACAGTCTGAATTGATTACCACTAAAGGAAAATTAATCATGGCTGAAACTAGGGTAGAACATGCTAAGAACGAGCTTCACCAATTACAAGAAGAGATTGCAGCCCTAAGAATAGAAAGGAGAGATCCAACTTAGTTCATAACACTAGACTAGATAGGACAATTCAAAACTGAGTAGATCAATTTCCTCCTTAAGAACAATAAAGATATAGCAAATGAGAAAGAAAAGGCAGTATGAAATGCTTTAGTAGCCCAAGCCTAATCAAATGCCCATGCCAAAGCACTTGCTGCCTTACAAGAAGAAAACAAACAACTCGCTGTAGACAACATGAGGTTGATCACAAGAGAAAAGCATAAAAACACTCTAGAAGAAAGTATCCATCAGTTGAGAGAGCAATTGATGAGGGTCAGCCAAGATATGAGCTACCTTGCAAGAAAAAACAAAACCCTCTCTATGGAGGAGGTATGCATCATTAGACAAAAATCAACTATTAAAATTAGTGTGTGGTAAAATGAGGTCAAGAAACATGAAAAGTTCAAAGAACACTTTCAAGACCAAGTTGGTATGTATAAATAGATAAATGAGAAAGAGATCTAGATGGCAAAGGCCAAAATTAGTTCGATTGCATCATAAAATCTTGATTGGCAACCCATCTTAGACAACATGCTAGCATGGACCAAACCTATCAAGTGCAAGTGAAAAATAAAGACCTGTAGATAGAAGACTTAAAAGAATACATGACATTAGCAAACCTCTAATGTGCTAATTTGGCCATATTAACAACAAGCAGGCCCAGAAATGAACTAGAAAAACAAGTAGCAGTTACTTATGCTTTATATGAGAAGGAGTTTGCAGATAGAAGAGATGCTTTATAGAAACTTCAAGTAGCAAACTCAAAACTAGAAGTAGTTAAGGCTACCTACCAAGGAAAAAAGGATGTAGTAGCAAATTTGGCCAGAAGATTAATGGACTATCACGGACTCAAAGAAAAGGCTAAAGCTTTTGAAGAAGTGCGACGACAGTTTTCAGCATGGTACATTAAAGCCAATCAGATGTTTCCACAATTGCCATGTCCATGGAACGTGCCAAATCCATCCAACATTGGTTCATCAACATGCATAGTCCACAGTTCTAGAATAGAAGAAGAGAAGTTGCAGGTGCTCCTAAACAAATACCAATTCAAGAAGCCTAACAACAAGGCGAAGAAACCTATGGAGGAGCCACCTCCACCCAAAACAACATAAGGCTACACTCAACCTTGTCAAATTTTGTTTTTCATTCTTTATCAAAATTGTCATGTCATGTGTTCATTTTTGTAAAATCCACTATGGCACTAGAGAGTCATGTGTATTAAAGTCAATGTCATCTAGATCTACCTCCCAATTTTTTAAGAAACTCTATCCTCATTTTGTTTTAACTCGAGGACAAGTTTTCAGTCAGTCGTGGGGGTATGATAAATCCAAAAATTTTGAGCCAACGATATTGTAGTTATGATTTCATAAATACATTGTCATATCTCACCATACATTATCGTATAAACAATATCGCAGGGTGTGTGCCAACCTATATAAGCAACACTTGCATGCATGGATCCGTAGTAGATTTGGTAGCTTAGTAATAGAACACTTTTAGTTTGTTTTCTTGAATTCAGTACTTAGCAGTGTGTGCCTATAGTGTGATGTTTTGTAATTAAACATAATCTTTATTCGAGTGTGATGTACTTGGACGCATTGCATGATTGGCAATAAAGATCAAGATCACTCTACATCATTGTAGCAAAACTTAGTTTTATTTCTGTTTTCAGTTAGTTTACTATTTACTATTTTCATAGTTAATGTTTATGATTACTTACAATGTACTTTTAATGTCATTAAGAAAAATGAGTACAATTGATCTTGAGCACATAAGTGTAACTATTTGGGAATCCAATAGTACTATCACTTGGTACACTCGGTAGTATAGTGCTTGGTAATCCTAGTAGTAGCTGCACAAATTCTAAGGTGTGACTAGAAGATTAGGATTGGCTCCTCATTGCATAGGCTAGTTTAGACTTGTGGTACTATCACTTAAATTTAGAAACCCTTACTTTCACTTCAAGTTTACTAGGAACTTAATGGCCAATACAACATCAATATCATACACCTCATCATGAGTTAAACCATACGCATTGATTTTACTAGCTCATGTGGGAAGACAATGATCGCGAATGCTAACTAATTATTGGTATAATCACATTGTCTTATCTATAGAGTTTGACTGGGATTGCATGTGAACACTCATATCTCATATGGTTGGGTGTTGGATACTCCACTGCTCATCATTGGGTCTAGTTACTTACCAAGGTTGAGCATAGCCATGAATTAGCTATATCATCTACATTAAAGAAGGGAGGATTCTAGCATTGTGATATTCTTGAGTGATAATTAGCATCTTCCTTTTTAGAATGTGAAGTTAATGCGATGGTAGTTGATGGGACGCGATATCGCATGGGCCGCGATATCACATCCCCCGTAATATTGCATATGCGATATCGCATCTTCCCCTGCGATATCACGTACACGATATCGCAGTCCGTCGCAATGTCTATAAATAAGAAGTGGCTCTCCCTTTTTTAATAATTAGGAGTTTGATCCCTCCAGAGATAGATTATTTTCCAGTGTCTGCCCGCAGTGTGGTGAATGTAATTGTACAGCATCCTTTATTCGAGTGTGACGTACTTGGACACACACATGACCGACAATAAAGATCGAGATTACTTCATCATTGCAACATTCACTTTGTTATTTATTTATTTAATTAATTTTTATTTACTGCTTTCCTAATTAGTCTCTCTCACCCTTATCTCCTAGTAACATAGAATGAGTACAACTTGATTACGAGCATTTAAGTGTGACTACTTGGTAACCCAATGGCGTACCTAGGATCTGCACTTGGTAATCCCAATGGTAGTCATGCACAAAGTCCAAGATGTGTATGGATGATCAAGGAAAGGATGCTCATCGCACTTAGTCTAGATTAGATTCTCTTACCCTTTCCCTCCTAGCTTAGCTTAGTTAATAATACTTTCCATTGCCTTCAGGAGTAGCATTAGATTAGGAACACATCATACACCTCACTCTAGACTAAACCATACGTGAAAAATATAATACTAGTCCAGGTGGGAAGATAGTGAACTATGACCTAAGGATAACTGTCTAGCTACCACAACTAGTCTGTCTACAGAGTTCGACCAGATCATGTGTGAGAATGCTCGTATTCGTATGGTTGAGTGTAGGGGTACCTCGCCACTCATCATTGGCATCGTTGCCGAGGACGGTGCTAGTTATCTAGATTAGTTATATCATACAAGGTCGCTATATAGGACTTAACGATATATCTCTTAGGAAGAAGAAGTAATTATAATAATTCACATAAATTCACACACAATAATGCCTCTCCTACAAGATTATAATAATGCCACACTTAGTGAGGAAGTTCATTAGAGAACCAACGAACTATATGACGATGAAGATTAGAGTATACAACGTCATCCCAACACACGGAAGTATAACTTACCCGATGACGATGAACCCCCATTGGCCACTACAAGCTTAATGCAAATACAAGAGGCTGTTCGAATCTCACGTAGGCATCGTAAAGAGAGCCGTCTACCTAGGCTCGATTTAAATAACTTCCCTAATTTTTCAGGAGGCTATGACTTAGATCCGCAACAATATTTACTAGCCTTCTACAATGCCTGCACATGGAATAACATTGATAATGGGTGGCAAAAACTTAAGCTCTTTCCCATAACACTTGTTGACCAAGAAAAAGTATGGTACAGATCGTTAAAACCAAATTCAATACGACGTTGGTCAACAATGATAGAAGTTTTTAACGAAAAATATCAAACCTACACAAGAGTGTCAGCCTTGAGGAAACAAATCCAAGGATGGAAACAAGCACAACATGAACCCTTGGACATGGCCTTAGAAAGATATTATGCACTGTTAAACAACTGTCCAAGCCATGGGTTTTCTGAGGAAAGGCTAATGTATCATATCATTGATGGGCTTAGTGATGCAACAAGAGAGACCTTAGGAATGTATGCCCAAGGTCAACTATACGAACTACGAATCCATCAAGTCCAAGAGCTTATTAAGCGGGTAGCAAAAGAAGAAGGAGAATTGGCTAGATGGGAGAGTGTTGAAAAACATCAACGAGACCAAAATCTCAACTTAACAAGGGTCCCTAATCATAAAAAGGAGAAATCAACCAATCACAAGGGGAAAGAACCATCTTTGCCAATAAAACAATCATTAGAATAAGCCGAGGCAAAGATCAATAAGATGTTGGAATGGACGTATCAAAAGTGTGGAGAATTTATCAACATCATTGGAGATAGAGTTTTGACAACTTAAGAAGCAGGACAAAGTAGTAGACAATCGGAAAGAAGGGATAAGGAAAATAAGAGCTCAACTACCAATCATATGTATGAATGCAACATATGCTTGTACGATCACCCCAAAGGCCAATGCCCAATATTGTTACATTTACATGAGCATTAGGGAAACACGTTACATCCGGAGTTCGTACAGAGATACTGTGTTCGATCACAGTGGCAACAATCCCAGTCATGGGGGAGACCACCCATAGACTGGAGACATCCTTCATACCATCCGAACCCAAACGCTTATCTTGTTCAACATCCTGTTTCTCCAACTGGGCCAACACACTTTATCTCATCATAGTACCACTCTCCTCAATACTATCAACCCATGCCTCCAACACAACCACCACCTCACGCACCTTATACTCCTCCTAACTTTTAGCATTCTCATCCTTTCCCTCCTTATACATCGCCACCAACTGTTCCTAAGGTGCCTGCACCACCGCAACAACCCACGAACGCTACTTGTGCTACTACTACTAACAGCAATGAAAAGCCTCCTCAACATCAAAAGCATCCTTTCTTTAAACATGGCTGTAAGAAGGGACAACACAATTCTGAGGCCACTGCATCTTCCAACTCAGCACAAGTCCCACATTGTGGTGCATCCTTATCTTCAAACCCAACGCCTCATGTAAATCCATCAAGGCCACCAACTAACACTCCAACAACCATACAGCCTAATGAACACAACCATGGGAGGCATCATCCTAATCCTTGCATACCATCTAACGGTCCCAAACATCATAGTGGGTCAACTTGTTATCCAAAACCTACATCGCATAAAGTGCCCCACTATGCTTACTATAATCAAGTGTGTGAACCCCGAGGGGATACGTATGGACCAGTTCCAATACTTCCAACATGCAAGGATCCTCATCTTCCATTTATTAATCCTTGCCATCCTCAACTGATTAGTTATGGGGGATATCCCCCATTCTAAATAACAAGTAGGGTTAATAAATATTTTTCATTTTCTTTAATTTTACAACTTTTTGTTTTTCAGTTTTTCATTTTTCAAACTTTTTGTTTTATATTTTTGTCTTTTTAGTATTTTTTTATCTTTTTATGTTTTTTGTAAGTAATCTCATCTACGAATAAAACACTCATGTGGATCGTTGGTTGAGGTGTGTTCTATGTTATCGAGTCTTGAGTGATCAATTATTTCGACAGTGAGCCCATTACACCCACTCATCCATTCTACAAATAAGAGGTTTTGTTTGAGGCTACAGTGATATTCTTGACATTCTTAAAACTTAAAATTAATTTTGTGTTCATTGTACCCGGAATGAAGAAGGATGGACCAAGAGGAAATGATTAGGGTGTGACATCAAGGGGACTTGCAGATTCTCTTTGGTGTCGGTTGTGGGAGTTATCATGCAACGTGGTTGTACTAAGATCCTTGTAAATCTAATGAAAATGGAAGTAAGAGTAATCAAAAGGTACTAAAAAATTAATGCTATTCTAGGGGGTCCCACTGGAAAGACATGCACCCATGCCTAAAGGTTGGCGGCTTCTTTGGATTCAATATTCCAAAAAAAAAAGGAAAAAAAACAAAGTGCCACAAAACAAAAGTCACTCCTCCCTTAAACAAAATGCCAAGTGATCGTACGCCTTGTTGTTATGGTACTCTCATAGTTGCTCATCATGGGATGAAATAATGCGATGTCATTGGTTAGAGAAATGGACTTGGTTCTGATCTTAGAACGATGAGTTAATGACACCTTAATCATGCCACACACGCAGGATTCATTGTGCCCTGGGTCAGTTACCTCATATCCCAATCTCTACGATCCTTTTCTATAGTTCGTCTCATCTCACTGTTCGTGTAATTATAGCTCATGTCCTGTGTAGCATAGAATTTTCATCTCATTCCGGTGATATTTACATGTGTGTGTTTTGTGGAGTTAGTGCAGATTACATTTAACCCTTCTAGTGCCCACGGACACTTTAAGTGTGGTTACACAAGGGCAATATAGGTTGGAACCTGCTTTGGGGAGGATCCACTTGTGTAATCTCTTGTAATCTTCACTTACGCTATAGCTCACACACACCATTTCTCACCCTTAGCTTATTTTTTCATAACATTCTTTCCCTATTATTCTCCCTCTAAATTTTGACGTTCTGATGTACCATTACATCCCCTTTTTCTTATCACCCAAGGTTTTATTGATAAAATCCACACCATTATCATTAATTGTGCCTTTTGACTTAATGAAATTACTCAAGAACCTCTTGATCATAGTCAATGTCCTCAATTTCCAATGTTAATTTCAAAAAAAAATCATTAAAAAAATTCAATCTTCTTATAGTGTCTCACATCACTAGGGATGAGATATCGCGTCCCCTCTGCCTATAAACACTTAGCATCATTTTCTCATTCACACGGGGGGAGTTTTTGAAATTTTTCTCTACGACTTGCGATTGAGTGACCCTTGCTTTTTTCCTCATATCTCACTCATTGGTACTTTGATTTGTATTCCACTTGAACCTGCTTGAACCTGGAGTGTTCAGTTTAGTTGTGGGGGAGGGACACTTGCCGAAAACTGCCTAAATTCTTGAAATTTATCATTGCCAAAAGGACATCAATTAGGGTAATTAACTATAACACTTAGAATAATTGTGCCTAAAAATCATTTAACTCTTAGGTATACCGGGAGACTAAAATGGAAACCGCCTAAGTCACAGGGCTCATTATTACACACTTTCGGGCACTATCACATGTGATAACAAAAGATCATTAATTAAGGTAAGCAGTAAGGTATAACTTAAATTCCCAAACAACCTTACTAATGCTTGGCCCGTGTGATTGCAAATGGCCCTGAATCGTGGACAACAGGAGGGTCTTACCCAAGGAGGAACCAAATGAGCTCGGAGAGGTGGAAGACAAAGACCTGCTGAACAACATGCAGAACAGGAGGGGCAATCATTCAGCATCCATCAAGATAAACCTCCTACTGGATGGTTCGGGCAGGTAGAAGGAGGAGTTGTTGCAGCGCCTGAACCAGGACAACAACTCATGTTGCCCCAAGATTGTGTTCAGGCTATCCATGAGAAGTCCACATTCGCTACGGTGATTGTGGAATTGAACTTTGAATCGTTTGCAGAGTTCGCTCCTGAGGACATTAGGGATCACCTCAAAGGATCTCCCTTTTGGCCTATCCTCTCTGAAAGCGATGCCTGGTACTTAGGAGAGACATACCAATTTTGGCACAATAGGGAGCAAGACACCACTGTTAATATTTGTGGTGTGATAGTTGACTTCTTTATGCTGGCAATTTTGGAAGTGTTAAACCTTTAGAATATAGGGCCCCAGGTTGCTTGGTTATCTACCCGTTCGGACCCTGACGTGCGAAAGGATTGGTTAGAGAAGGCTTATGGCAGAGACAAAGCATTTGGTGAATTGACGATAGAAGAGAGAGTTTATTTCAAAATCGGAACATATCACCTCTTCCCCACAAAGGGTCTAAAAAGAATATCGATGTATGCGACTAGAGGATGTGCAGTGTTGATGGGAAAGATTAACGCTAACCTACCCCATTAATATTTGATAGAGATCTTGAGGTGGTTCGAAGAATGGAAGACAGAGAAGATGGCGTTGCCTTTCCCTTGTCTCATTAGAAAGCTTTGCTAATATGCTAGTATTCGGGGGTACACCAATGATGTCCTCTGAAAAGCCCAAACTGCTTCATACGCTGAATTGCTAAAGGCACCAACTCCAAGAAAAAGCATTGGCGAAGAGTTGGGACCCGAACAAGAAGAAGAACAGGTGGTTGGACCCAGTCAATCTCCAGCCACAAGTCCCAGCCAACAACAAGAACTAGGGCCTAGCACAGGCCAGGATCAGCCGCCACCGCCACAAGACTACAAACCATCGATGAGCCATCTGAGGACCATCGCTAAGATGGTCAGTTGGGAAAGTCGTGATGACACAAACCTCTTCTGTGTCATCGATGATGCCAGGCAGCCTATTATTTCATTAGATCACACAAGGGGAGAAGTATCTATTCAAACAAGAGGAGGGGAAAGTAGATGGTCACAACAAATCTCAGGAAACATGGCATCTTTCCAGGTGAAGTTAGAGACTGGTGTAGGGGCCATTGTGGTGGTCATGCAACACTAGAATGTTGCGGGAGATGTAGAAGTGGTTGTAGACCACATCAAAGAGTCCTTCAACGTACCTGTTGTGCCACAAGCAGATCTCTTAGGAGCACGAGATGCTCAAACTTTGGCCGGAACCTCGATGACTCTTGTAGAACATGAGGATGTGCTTGATAGATTGCTTCAAATAGGGCAAGTAATGACGTCCCTGTTTGACATCCCCCAGGATGTAACAACAGTTCAATCAGACCTCATTTCCACAAAGGGGAAGTTGGTCTTAACAGAAGTAAGGGCTGAGCATGCTGAAGCTGAAGTGTAGAAATTACAAGAGCAGCTCGTGGCCTTACAAGCAGCACAACGGGATCCTCTGCAATTTGTTCCCGTAGACTAACTAGAAAACTTCAGAACCAAGCAGCTAACAAAATTAATCGTAGAGAATAAAAAGGTGATAGAAGAAAAGGAGATGGTTGTTTGGGATGCCTCTGCATGACAGGCACAAACCCATGCGCATCTTAAGGCACTCAAGGCCTTAGAAGAAGAAAACAAGCAGTTGGTTGTAGACAATCTTCGGTTGACCACTATAGAGAAGCAAAAGAATGTTCTCGATGAACACTTTCATCAATTACGAGAACAATTCATCTGTGTCAACTGAGATGTGAGCCATTTAGCTAGAGAAAATCAAACCCTCTCAATGAAGGAGGTACGCACAATTTGTTAAAAATTAGCCATTGAAATAAGCCCGTGGCAGAACGAGGCTAAACAACATGAGAAGTTGAAGGAGCACTTCCGTGATTAGGTGGGGATGTACAAACAAATCCTGGAGAAGGAGATCCATATGGCCAACGCTCAAATCAACAATATCAGTGCTCAACACACTGATCGGAGGGCCATATTAGACACATATGCCTTCGCCCACCAAGCGGAAGTTAAGAACCAGGACCTGCAGATTCAAGACTTGACCAAATACATGGAGTTGGAAAACCTTAGATATGCCAACCTTGCCATGTTAATAACAGGGTGCTCGAGGTCATAGCTCTAGCAGTAGGTAGCTTCCACCCACATCAAATATGAAGCAGAATTTGCAGAGCGCAAGAAGCTGGTTGAGAAACTAGATGTCGCAAATTCTGAACTTGAGATGGTAAAAGCAAGCTACCAGGGATAGAAAGATGTTGCAACTGACTTGGCTCGACGGCTAATAGACCTTCATGAATACAAAGATAAAGCTAGAGCCTATAAGGAGGAATGACAAGTGTTCGCGATGTGGTATGTCAAAGCCAACTAGATGTTCTCGTAACTACCTTGTCCGTGGGAAGTGTCGACTCTGTCAAACGTTGGAACATTAGCATGGACGGCATAAGACCCTCAGACCGAAGAGGAGAAGCTCCAAGCCATACTTCAGTGTCATCAAACCTCAAAACCTGGAGCACAAGACAAAGGGAAGGCACCGATGGAGGAGCCACCGCCACTAGGAACTACATGAGTTTCAAATTTTTGTAGTTGTAGTTTATTTTGTGTGTTGTGTTTTCTTCCCACACTGCGACATTGTCCCATTTCTTTTTCCATCAATAATCCCATACCTATCTATTGTGTAATCACTGTAACTCGAGGACGAGTTTTTATTCAGTCGTGGGGGTATGATGGGATGCTATATCGCATGGGCCGCGATATCGTGTACGCGATATCACGTCCGTCGCAATATCGCATCCCCTGCGATATCGCAGTCCGTTGCAATGTTTATAAATAAGAAGCAGCTCTCCCTTGTTCGATAATTAGGAGTTAGATTGTAGCGAAGCTCTGGTAGTTTGATCCCTCTAGAGATAGATTATTTTCCAATGTCTGCCTACAGTATGGTGAATGTAATTGTAGGGCATCCTTTATTCGAGTGTGACATACTTGGACATGCACATGACTGGTAATAAAGATCGAGATTACTCATCATTGCAGCATTCTGTTTGTTATTTATTTATTTATTTATTTGTTATTTACTGCTTTCCTAATTAGTCTCTCTTACCCTTATCTCCTAGTAACGCAGAATGAGTACGACTTGATTACGAGCATTTAAGTGTGACTACTTGGTAACCCAGTGGCGTACCTAGGATTTTTGCTTGGTAATCCCAGTGGTAGTCATGCACGAAATCCAAGATATGTACAAATGATCAAGGAACGGATGCTCATTGCACTTAGGCTATATTAGATTCTCTTAACCTTTCCCTCCTAGCTTAGCTTAGTTAATATTACTTTCCATTGCCTTCAGGAGTAGCATTAGATTAGGAACACATCATACACCTCACTCTGGACTAAACCATACATGGCAAATATAATACTAGTCCAGGTGGGAAGATAGCGAACTGTGACCTAAGAATAACTGTCTAGGTACCACAACTAGTTTGTCTGCGGAGTTCGACCGGATCGTGTGTGAGAACGCTCATATTCGTATGGTTGAGTGTAGGGGTACCTCACCACTCATCAGTAGTCCCCTTTCCCTTAGCTGCTTCATGACATGCCTCGATGAAATAGGATTTGCGAAGTTGGGCCTCAGTAGGTTGATAAGGCCTTGAGATTCCATTAGCTACCTTATAGTTAATGGAAATAGCTTATAGTCCAACCTTCATTAATACAACCATAAGCATTAATGGGATTTCATGATTTGATAGTAACACAAGGTTTCCTTTTAGGTCTCTCTATCTCATTTGTTCATCCTAGTAAAGGATGAAGGCAAGCTCTAGATAATAAGAATTTAGATGTCAATTGATCACTTGAACTTGATATGGCAAATCATCTCTATTTTGGTTGGTTCTATCATTTCTCATTTTGGAATTATCCATAGGTAGAAAATTGTTCTTGAAAGAAGCAAACATTTTTAATTAGTGTGTATGAGTTAATTAAATATTAATATCTTCAAAAGATAAATCTTAAATCTTTTAAAATTGATCATTTATAATGTTAAACCCATCTAGAACACAAGCACCAATCTTTGGCAATGATGCTAATGATGAGTAGTGAGGTAGTCCCTATGCCTAATCATACAAATCATGAGTATTATGTATGATTTTATCATAATCTATAGATTGAACCAGCAAAATTTCTAGATAGTTAGACATGATTGCAGATTAGTGTCTTCCCAACTACATTTGTGTTGGCCTTTAGTCTATATGGTTAAGTGTGATGCATATGATCATTGATATTGAACGATCATGATTAAAATAATGTTAAAATATTAAAATATAAAATTTTATCTAATTAAACTAAGAACAATAAGTAAAGTGTGATTTAGCCTAAGTAATAAGTTTCTATTCTTGATCTTCCGTACACATCTTGAACTCACATAATTATCATTAGGTTACCAAGTGCTTATTGTTGGGATTACCAAACAATATGTGTTTAGGCTGAAGATTAGTGGTACTTATTTCACTATATTCTAATGTGCATTGGGATGTAAATTATTATTCTAAGTGCACGAGAAGGTACACATTAAGGCAATTACATCAAAAGATAAAGAACATAGGAAATAAAATCTATGCTAAGTCAAAATGCTACAATAGAGTGAAAAAATTTTGGTCTTTATTTCCATCATGCATTTTGTCCAAGTATAATGCACTCGAATAAAGACTCCTTATTGTTAATGAAAACCATTATCATAAATATAGTAGATATGTTTGTATTTATGAGTATTTATGATTGTTGCATTAACATTGATATGTCAATGTAGCCTTGATGTTACCAACTAAAAGACACTTCATTAATGAGTTAAACACTAAGCCACCCCACAAAACTTTGATTAAAAATGATAATCTTGTACTTGATAAGATAACAAGTTAAACACTTAGCCACCTCAAATCATATACTGAGATACTATATAATACACTTATTTAAACAAGTTGTTTACTTAAGCAACAAATAGCAACAAGAGCAGAAATAAACAAACATAGCATAAAAATAAATATTCAAAATTAGAAGTTTAACATTTGGTTCACTCAATGGTGAAAAACGAAAATGCAGAATATAAGCATGGGATAAGGTACTTCCTAAGATCTTTACATAAATCATCGACATTACATGTGCCATCCCACCCGTACAAGCTGTTCTAGGTAAGAATCATAGAGTCTAAGCGAACGTAACTGAAAAAGCATAAAATGCGATTTATGATTTCTTTTTGCGGATTATTTTAATATAATCCCATATACACATTGTATATTCTTTACTTAGTACCGAAGGTTCGACTGGCTCCGTGTTTCTTGTCTCAAGAAGCAACAAAAGAAGGCTAGAGGAAGGTTCCCTTGTCTTGCCAAATTCATCACGTTTTTAACATTTGAAAAGTCATATAGATGACATTGGAAAATGCACAGTATCATTAGAAAACGCAGAGTTTCATCATGGCGCACAGTTTCAGGCAAAAGTTACCGCATTAGTTGAAGTGCTTGCCAATTGTTCGCATAAACCAGATCTGATATGTTTTTTTGTAACTACTTGCAGAGTCAGCGTAGGAGGGCGGGGATGAGATGAGATGAGGTGAGGTGCAAGCTAAAGTTACGCACTGCGAAAAAGAGAAGAACGCCACGCAGGGCAACAGGAATATAGACACACAGAAAGAGAGAGAGAGAGACAAACAAACAAACAGATCGCATCAGCAGCATTAACAGGAGGAGGTGGAAGTGGAAGAGGAATTTTGTAGAAGCAAGAGCAGGAGCAGGAGCAGGAGCAGCGACAGAAACAAGAATTTGAGTTGCAAGCGAAGTGGACGATGGGCGGTGTCATATCTCGGCTCTGGTTCATGCTGTTCCCGGCCAAGGAATACAAGATCGTTGTTGTTGGCCTCGACAACGCCGGAAAAACTACGACTCTTTACAAACTCCATCTCGGCGAGGTCGTTGTCACGCACCCTACCGTCGGCAGCAATGTTGAGGAAATTGTGTACAAGAATATCCGATTCGAGGTACACCTATGCCATACCAAGCCACGCCCTAATTTGCTTTTTTCTCTTTTCGGTCCGATCCCGTGCGAAGTTTTCTGTTTTCTGCATTTCTTGGTGTTTGTTTGAGTGTTTTTTACTAAATATCTTATTCGTACTGCGTGTTTGATTGATTTTTAATTTTTTATTAAATATCTTAACCATGGTGACCTTTACCGGCTGTCTGATTCGTTTCATTTCGATGTATTTGTTGAGTTGAGGTATATCTTGTGTTGTTAAATATCGGTGTATGTTTAATCCTTTCTTGGAATACTATGTGGAATTCTTCACTGGAGCATTTGCGCTTTGATGTCACAGTTAAACATGCAGTTGGCTTGCTGTAGGCCAAACCATCTGAGGCTACATCTTAACCTTCTCCTTCAGGAATATAAATTTTTTTATTAGTAAAATTGTCTGTTCATCGTTTTAATAAAATGAGTGTATTTATAGAATTTTGCAAGTGAGAAAGTAATTTTATTTAAAGAACGACTAATACAAGAGGCCACTAATTGGAAACGGAAACCAACAATTGGAAAGAAAATCCGAACCATGCAGTCGCATGACTAACTATATTCAAAAGTTGCTAAAGAAGTTATGGTAGTCCAGGCTAACAACGCACGTACAAAAAAAGAATTGCTGGGGCAATCCTGAAATAAAAAAAGTGTTCCAAGTTTTAACAAACAACTCAATGTCAGAATATATAGAAAAGTATAAGCAATTTAAAAGAAAATTTGAAAAGATTGTTAGTAAAGCAAAGTCTAAGACATACAATAACCTCTATGAAAGAATTGGAACAAAAGAAAGAAGAACAACATTTACATGTTTGCTAAGTAAAATACGTACATCATGTAAGATGCATCAAAGTCAATGTTAAAATATGCTTAATTGTAAGAATTTAATGAATAGTTTCATAATTTATTGAGCAAAGAGTTCATTTATTCAAAATGATTCAGCAAATACTATAAAATTCTGTAGCGGTGAAGGTACAATATTTCAGTAAAATATGGAACTATATGGGGGAATCTTGTATACAAACATAAAGAGGACATATACACATGTGTCAAATATAATGGAGTTAAACTCATAAGTAATATGAAGTTTTGTGAATGAGTAATTAAAGCAGTATTTGAGAGAAGGATTGTGAATGAGTAATGATACAGGTAGTTTTCTTGTTAAGACAACTGATGTAGAAGCTCAGAGACAAGACGATGAACTTTTGTTTATTCTCCATTATCTTAGAGAAAACATATGATCGCATTTCCCAAGAGATTTTTTAGTGGTGTAATAAGATGAAATTGTCTCCTCATTGGACATGTGGAAGTTGACTTGTTCTCAATTGTCTTTTTTTTATAAATGTTCTTAACAGTTATATATCTTTTCAAAATTTAGTAAGCAAGAGTAAGAAAAGATTATTCTATTATATTGAGGATTAGAATAATTAGTTACACATCATCTTATGTTTTTTCTCCAAGCTAGCCGTTTATGTTTTTGCACTAGTTTTTCTATATTAAAGGGAGCCTGGTATTTTTATGATAAAACAAGGTTCAGGGTTAAATAATCTCAATAAATATTTGTAGTGCTTTCACAGTTGTTCATTTTGTGTGATCAAGTAGTCACTCATTTACTGTTCAACACTAATTAATTAATCTTAAAAATTTCAATTCATCCAACTTAATAAAACAAGTTTTCAAGACAAGCAATGCTTCAGGAGTGTTGTGCAACTTTGAATCTCATGTTTATAAGGAGGCAAAGTTGGGAGATTGAACTGGGTTAAGAAAGATGGAGAATGTTGAGTTTTAATCACAGCAGAATGGTGCTTGCATGAGTTAATTGTTATAACATAATTTCAGAATCATTTTTTTTCTTTTTGTTCATTTGTCATTCACAAACTATAATATTCTCTTAAGGATTTTAATTGTCTATGTAATATTTGTTTTATTATACCTCAGTTGTGTAGACGTACATTGATTTTTCTTGATAGGAAACCTGTATAGTTTTATGTTGTAAGAAACAAAAAATTCCATGGTAAACTCTTTTGAAAGTAAAAGAGTCTTGGTTTGTATTTTATGATGATTGTATTATTGGGATTATCAAATTAAATTTAATATATAATTTGTATATGAATGGTGAGGTGAACAATGATGGGACAAATCAAATTGAAGTGGGGGATGGATGAAATGGAGAGAAGCTAGTGGTGTGCTCTGCTAAATGAATTTTTGTTAGTTTGAATCTACAAAATTGTTATCAGATATGCTATTATATATGGCATAGAATGTTGGCCAGTCAAAAGGCATTGGGAACACCATGTGAATATGGTGGAGATAAGAATTTTAAAAGGGATATTAGGTGTTACTATAAAAGATATAATTAACAATTTTCTTATTAATGAAGTTTGAAAGTATTACCAACATGTAAAAAGATTAAGGAAAGTTATATCAGATGGTTTGGTCATGTGCAGAGAAGACTAAAGACTGCATGTGTTACAAGAGGTTGCTTAATTAATGTTGGAGGAAAACAACAAAGTGGAAGACTGAAAGACCCATGGCATGCAAGAATAAAGAATGATATTCAAGAATCGAGAATCAACATTAATTTAGCTATTAACAAAGATGAATAGTGGAAAACAAAGTATACAGCTGATCCGACATAGTAGTTAGAAGTCTAAGATGATGATATAATTTGCATTATTCTCTTAATCAAAATTCAAACGTGGTCTGAGAAGAAAAATGGAGAAGTTCAGTCTTATTAAACAACAAACATTACATGTGCAATATTACTGAAGGTTTCAGTTGCTCAAGAGACAATAAATGAACTAGTCTAAGGATTATGACATGAAGATGTTTGGGTGAGATGAAAGGATGAATACCATAATCAATAATCTTGTAGAAGCAATGTAGGTAATCAAGAAGGTCAACACCGAAATCATGAAGCCTCGGTATGTCAACAAGGGAAAAATGCAGATAGACATTAAAGAATGTCTGGACAATATCTCAACAGGTTTCAAGATTTGCATTTGGAGATGAAGAGTTATAAAGACATTTTCACATGGCTTTGTGATCAAGTGAGGCTAATTCATATCACTATGGACATTAGTTTGGAACATGCAATATTGTTGATGTATTTAGACTGTCAGAGTGAAAACAAATCCAGTTTCTTCAAAAGGCTTCAAGAACAAGGAATTGGGGGATAGAGAAATGCATATGGAAAATGGAATAACAAGAATAAGGTGAAAAATGTTTTTCTAAAGTGCTTTCTTTCTATTTTTTAATTTTATATTACTCTGATGCAGATATAGATGATCCCTACTGTTGGGACACGGTTAGTATGGTGATGATACTCTAATTCAGTTAGTCTTCTGACTATGAAAAAAAAAAGGTTTTATATTTTATGCTACCAAATCTAATTTAAAAACAATGCCTCAAGTGTGACTCCAAGTGTCAACCTCTTGTCTAAGAAGACAGTGATCTAACCACTAAAGTGGCCTATCACTTGGTTTATTAGAATGATTTGATGTGTTATTGCATAACATGTATCTGTTACCTAATTAGCCTAACCAGTCAAAAAAAGATGGCTTAACAAGAATGATCACTCATTGCTACCTCAATGATAGCTTTGAACAAAGTGATGGAAATTCACACATTATGATTATGGTTATGACTAGCAATTGTCTGTGTTGTGGCAATTAAAAGATTGGTGTGTTGTATGGCAATAATTTAACAATTATATTCCACTATGATGATAAATATATTACAATGTAACATGTTTATATGATACCAGAATAGCAAAAATGCTGAAATTGAACATAGGTACGCTTCAAGATATATAATCCAATTAGAACTGTATATGACTCAGCATTGCCCACCAGAATTGAACCCATGATCTGGAGCTTCCAAATCAAGTGTCTTACCACTAGGCTAATACCTCATTTACAATGATACTATCATATAAGGTGTAAAGACCTAAAACTATTCTCTGTATATAGCCCATAGCAAACTTGGCTAGTGGCAAAACATAGCCAAAGCAATCTTTATTGGGCTAATTACAAACAGAAATGGATGATGACAACCTCTTTTGTTTTTATGTGTAACCAAATTATTTGTACTTAGTATTGTAAATATACAATGGCTAGCAACTTAGATACAAATGTTTTGTGATCAAGATGAGTGTACAAGGCTAATTTTGCATCTTGAAAAGAATTATAACTAGCATGGAGTTGCAAACACAATATATTATTAATGCTAGATGCTCATGGACAAGTCGGTTAAATGGTGAAGACCTGAAATTCTTATATCACTGTTTTTTGCATACCACATGGAATCAAGGGTATCCTGTAAGGCTCTATTCTTGCCTAAAATCCCATGGGGCCTTTGGCTTGCTCAAGCATAGCATCAAAGATCAAGAGGGCAAACCTGGGTCTATCTTACATGTTTTGAGCATTGCACACCCATATCATTTTGTGCAAACTTTGTTGTCCCATATGCCTCTATTATTATCTGAATATTGTATTTGTGCTTTGCATTCTGAATGCTTTACCATGCAGCTATTACATCCTTGGCGAAAATCTTATATAATTATTTTGTGAAGGCTGTGTAATATTTGAAGCTTTTTATATTCTTCCTTAATGTAAATCTGTTGCAATGTGGAGTAAAGACTCTTGATTCTGGGTTTGTTGCGTATGGAAGTTGAAACTGCATAATTGAGATTTTAAAACAAGAAGTATAAAGATGTATAAAAATCTCACATTTATGGAATAGATACAAATATCTTGGCTGTTAGAATTTTCCGCAAATTCTAAGACAATCTAGACGTGTTATGCAATAGGACTATGAGATTGATGTGCGTTGGGTAACTTGGGATTGCATTTTTACAAAGTATATATTGTTGATGCTAAGCGAGAATGTTGTATACTTAATTTAATTCCATGGGCAACGGAAAGCACAATGCTAGCATGATAATAGTCTCAGGCAAGCATGGGAAGTTAAAATTTTATTGTTAATACTTGATGCTAATTTTTTGGGGTTCAAGGGCATAGGCAACATTTTTAATAGTACATTGATACATCTAAATATGGAGTTGCTTCAAAACTTCATTGATGATTATTAGTTTAGTATGTTTTCCATTTAGAGATTGTGGGTTTATTTGGGGTAATCATATCAAGAATGATGCTTTGATTTTCTTTTCATTTCATTTTGTTTGTGAAAATGAGAGGACTTGGTTTTGATAACTGACCTATTCAATGTGTGAAGATGAGGTGGTAAATAAAAAAATAATTGAGGTGGTAAATAGAAAAATAATTGTTTAGATGAAATAATGGCTATTTTGTTATGTATGAGAAGAAAGATCATGTTGGATTGGTGGAACACTAGTGGCCATGATTCCTGAAAATTGATTTGGTTAGAGAAACTTAATTAGACTTTCTTGCAAAACCCACGACTTAATAGCTTCCATCACTTAATTTCTTGGTCACTTATTGGCCCTGACACAACCAGAGCAGAGTTAATGAGTCAAATAAAGCATACGGATCTGTGTTGTCTTAATCTTTTAGTGTCTCCAGTCTTTACAGTGAATTCAATTTTGCCCTTGTCAAATTTCCAAAGCACATGAGAGCAAACGTTTTTGACAATAATGATGAATGAAGTAGTAAAAATATTTAAGTATTGGAATGATGAAAGAAGAGAGATACAAAATATGTGTGTTTTTTTTTTCTTTTGAACAGGCAAAAAGAAAATTTTATTATTGGAAGAAAGATTTGAAGTATAACCAGAATCATCTTGGGATCTTAGAGATTGACTAAGAGACATGATCAAAGTTCTATTGCATAAGCTATTAAAAACTATGATAGTGCTGGAAATTTAACTAATCATTTCAAGGTACCAATCTGTTTTTAACCTGGGAAATAGAAATTATAATGCTATAAGATTTAAAGACCCACACAGTTAAATCTCAGGTTATATTTTAAAGTCTTTTCCCAAATTTTTACTGCTACTTAAAATACTATTATCTAGAAATGTCTAGCTTGCTTTCAATTCACTCAAAATTTCATTGATTTCTATCCTTTCAAAGTTCAAAGATCACATGTGTCATACATGAAACATGACACATGAGATCTGGTGATTTGGTTGGTTGATAGAAGCTTTCAGTTCTATATAACATACATTTGTTCCTGAGAGCCCAGGCTGTTCTTACATTTTAGACTGCTAGTTTGTGTAATGGTATCTATAATATTGGTTTCTTGTTTTAGCCAAACCACCAAAATTCATGTCTTCCATTATTCAGTATGAGCAATGGCCAAGGAGGGTTTATGAAAAACAAATTTTAGATCAAGCTAGTCTAGTCTTTAAAGATTTTTTCTCCACAATGAGAAAATAAATGTTTACTTGGCCAAACATATCATATAACCAAAGCATATAATTGTGTGTTGTGGACTTTTG
This sequence comes from Gnetum montanum, assembly GCA_015680685.1. Taxonomy (NCBI): domain Eukaryota; kingdom Viridiplantae; phylum Streptophyta; class Gnetopsida; order Gnetales; family Gnetaceae; genus Gnetum; species Gnetum montanum. The sequence goes on along the minus strand of MNCI01008322.1, from coordinate 2,970 downwards.
GGTACAATATTACATATATCTGGATTTTTTGGTGGAGGGTATTTGAGGTTCAAGGAAAACTACTGATATCTGAGATGTGAATGGTCTTGTCTTCCAAGAAAATATTTTATTATACCATTAGTTCTTGTAATAAATAAGGACTCATGAATTAAAGTGTTAGAGAGTGGTTAAAAGATTTGCCTGCTGAGTCAGGAAACTTCATAATATGGCTGGAAGGTTACCATTAAGTTGGAGCCGTTTGCAGTTTGTTCCAGTAAATTTAATGTCATGCTTATGATCACCAGTGAAGATAGATAAGACAGGATTGCAAAATCTCAGGGTGAGATTCGGTTGTGGAAAACTTATTAATCCATAATGTTTGTGGAGACATGTGATGCATTATCTATAGGTCAATTATATATGAAAATTGAATTTTTGGAAAAGGAATGTTTCCTTTCTAAGGTTCATGTTTTTTTTTTTGAGATTTAGGGAAGTAAAAATTATAAGTAGAGACAATAAGGTGAAATGAACTTGGTCAGTGGTTAATACTTAGTTTTGTTCGAGTCCATATGAGGGTGGTAATTCTATTCTTTTTTAGTGGCTTTTCCAGTTGCTTGAAGAACACCTTAATTTTTTCTGCATTTCTTTTTCTGGATTCAAGTATGGGAAGCTACTGGTCATTATTGTTGTAATTGTCCAAAAATTTTCAAGATTTGGCAGCAGCTTGAATATGGGTTGGTGTCACATGATGATACACTAATAAAATTATCAGTTCATTAGATTACATGCGATCTGTGAACTTTGGAAGGAAGGAAAATGCTGAAATTTGAGGGAACTGATCCAAGTTGAATGTAGTAGTTAATGGTCATTAACAAGAACATCTTCATGCTACCTTTATCCTATCAACTACGACTGACTATTTGCTAAGTGGATGATTCAATGTTGATTTTATGATAGGTTGTCTACTTGATGCCAACTCGAACATATACTTTTACCTTTCTTTCAAGGAACATAGGCTCAAACCAGCACTTGAGCTCAAGAAGGTTGAAAAGATATGTGGCATGAATTGCTTGATCCTTTGAAACTAGTAGGATTAAAACCTATAAAATGAGGTAATGAAAGGAGTTGATACTATAAGGATCATTATTCTGTTTTATGTAATATAGGTATTAATATTAAATTAATTTATAGTATATAATGGTTTTTTGATCGTGTTTCTTTTTTGCTGTCTAAAATCCCAATGAATTTCTAACTGTAGTCGAAGTCTAATATTCATTGTTAATTATTAATAAAATCCTTGTTTTCACAAGTTTGAAAAGGCCTTGTTTGTTATGGAACATATTTCTTAATTAGGAAATATGTGTGTAATAATCTCTAGCTTAATAGTGAATTAATGGATATGATTTTGAAATTCATTCGAGTTGCTGGTCACCATTCTTGACCTTGAACTTCTTGTGGTGTTGAATATATTTAGTATTTCATAATTCTGTGAAAATATACTTTATTGAATGCAACTTTGTGACTACCAAAGTATCAAAACAATATTTAATCGATATCACATATTTGAACCAGGTATGGGATTTAGGAGGCCAGGATAGGCTTCGAGCTTCATGGGCAACATACTATCGAGGCACTAATGCTGTTGTGATCGTTGTTGACAGCACAGACAGATCAAGAATTGCTATTGTAAAAGATGAGCTATTTAAACTCCTGCAGCATGAAGACCTCGAAAAATCAGTATTGTTAGTGTTTGCTAACAAACAAGATCTAAAAGATGCCATGTCACCCGCAGAAATTAGTGATGCATTATCTTTGCACTCAATAAAAAATCATGATTGGCATATCCAAGCTTGTTGTGCCTTAACAGGTGAAGGATTGTATGATGGTCTAGGTTGGATTGCACAGCGTGTAACTGGGGGTTCCAAGTGAACATCATTGAAGTAGAATTCTGATTCTGATTCTCTTATTTTTGAAGTGTTTATTTTGTAACTTGGCATGTTAATGATTTTTATGGTACAACATTACCCGTAATCTTTCTTTTATGCATCTCAAACGAGAAGATAAATATGACCAGATTTATGTCATGTTCCTGGGGAATATATTGCTGCTAATATTGCAATTCGGATGTGTTCAAAATATGGATTTTGAAAATGTTTTCTGAAATTTTCATAACATTTTTGGCTAATGTTTTAACAGTTTTTCGGTCATAATTTAATTTACATGATTCAGATTCTTTGCTTTGTGGGAGCGGCAGTTGGAGGAGCTTGGGATAGCAGGTTGATATCTCACTAATTACATTTTCATATTACCTCAGGTCTTTTAAAAGGATGCCATGGTTGATGATCGAACTCTGTAAAGTCTTTAATTCGCTAAGAGTATAATCACTGAAGATGTCACTTAGCAAAGCCTGTTATGTGTTCAGATGTTTAAATAGCAAAGACTTTAATGTCTTAAGATGTATTATAATTAACAGGTTTAACTCTATGAAGTCATCCATCATGGTTAATGAGATCAGACGGAAAAAAAAAAAAGCCTACAAAGATTTAAATGTGCTGGGATGGGATGTGCAGAGGTAGATCTTTTGACTAAATAAAATGAGCTTAGCAATAATTAATTTTTAGAAAGGGAACTTCGAAGTTGGGTTGATGTATATAATCATGTAATGTGTGAAATCTTACTGCTGAAAATTTATATTTAAAACGATAAATTAAAATTGAAAATGCTTATCAATGAGTTCATAATCTTGCCTTTTCAAATGCCATGTTAATCTTTTAAAATTGTTTCTCTTAACAGAGATGGAAGCTTTTATTTTTTTGGATTGGTTGGGAAGGTGAAGCTTTGTACATTAATTTTGAGTTTTCAATATTCATAGGACTTGGAAAATCATGAGAATAATTGTGAGTGAATGTAGAGAGATTACTGAAAGTTACAATACATTTTTTGTTGTAATATCAAATTCAAATTAGCTAAGCTTTTTCACCTTATTCTCGA
>MNCI01008320.1:0-12167 GCA_015680685.1 Gnetum montanum | reverse complement strand
CCTTGGGACCCGTCGACGACCACGACAACATCTACTATCAAACCTAGCAGCTTCAGAGCTTAAAACACTTAGTTTACACTAGGTATGTATTCTCATCGTATACGCCTATCGTATACGCCCCATGTTCACAGCGTATATGCCCTAGATTGCATCTACAGCATAGACGCCCAGCATACATGCCTCACAAGTACGATCAGCCTGTATGACTGATGCATTCACCCGGCATGCAATCCCCGAAGATGGAAACAACACTACAGAGCAAGATTTGGTACAAGGAAACAATTCACATGAACAGAGCATCCAGCAGCATATACGCCCAGCGTGTACGTCCATCATCCAGCAGCGTATATGCTCGGCGTATACGCCCAACATACAGCAGCATATACGCCCGCCTGATGCAACGTATACGCCCAGCGTATACGCCCAGCAAATGTAACATGTACATTTGTAAATTTTATTCTTTCGCAACCAGTCAACGCGCCACGTGTCACCCAACCTGAGTCTTACGTCAAAACCTATATAAAAACCCCAATTTTTCACTAGATCGAGGTCAGTTGGCAATTTTGAGCAAACTAGAGAAAAACAGAGATGCTAAGAACCAGAGTAGAAAACCTTGTACACTGGACTTCAACCCTGTACGCTAAGCATACAGCCTCTATGTTGTGCCTACAGTTTGAACCAAGACACAGTCATTCATGCATCCATTGGGGCTATTCATCTGCCTTGTGTCAAAGCCATAACTACGTTAGACCGGTGCATTGTAAGTCTCAGTTTGAAATAGCATTGTTAAATTTTCTTCCTAAAAATCTGTCACAGTTTTGCATTAATTGCTGCATGTATACTGTTTACGCCCTTTTACGTTTATGCTCCGTTCACATCAGTTACATTATTTATGCTTTGATTTACGCCTGTTACGCTGTTTACATATAACCCAGCATATAGCACCTCGGTGTACGTTTGGGGAAATCCTTGCCTAATCCGTGTGCGGACCACTCAAAGTACTCTGCCTTCATTAATTCCAGCTTACCCTCAAGTGAAGGTAGGGTCGTCTGTGCGTGTTCAGTGATCCCCTGGTTTCTGTTTCCTTCCAGTCGGAGACCGACGATTTCGGAAGGTACAGAAATTGGCACTAGAAGCAGGGCCTCTATCTAAAAATTACTGTGCTCTAGAACTTCCAGCATCTACGCTGTCAAGTATACACTGACCCTGTTTGCAAACCTCCCAACGTCTACGCTGCTCAGTCTAAAACTTACTATTTGCATACACCCCAGCTTCTATGCCATCAAGCGTCTACGCTACTAACCTCACATCAACTATCTACAAATTCCCAGCATCTACGTTGTTGACCATACGCCGACTCTGTCTGCAAACTCCCCACCATCTACGCTGCTAAATATACGTCGTCCGCTGTACGTTGTAGACCCTATCTACGCTATACACTAACCCTGCACATTTTACGCTATAGACTTTGTCTACGTTGCACACACAACTTTGTTTAGGCTGCTAACACACACGCTGCTCACTTTATGCTGTAGACTTTGTCTACGCTACACACAAGACTCTGTCTACGCTGCCAACGTATACACTGCTGCTAAGTTTACGCCACGCGCTTTATGTTGTAAACTTGGTTTACGCTATACGCTGACGCTGCTATACGTTGACGCTGTCTACATCGTTCAGTTTATGCTACACGCTCTACACCATAGATTCTCTATGTTGACACTATACGCTGTATACCTACACACTGTCTACGCTAGTCATTGAAGCCTATACGCTAAGACCCAGTCTATACGCTGTGCATCACGAACGTAGGTTTATGCTGCACTAAGTACTCTAATTCCATATCCCTTCACTGTGCCATATTCTCAACTATTCATCATGAACACCGCAAACACCACTACTACAACCACCCAAGTCACCGATGTCGTAGGCACCATGGCTATCCAATAGCCCGCAATACAATCCATAGTGGGGCCTCATCAGTCCCTTAGATTGCAAGGGAGGAACTCGTCGTCTAACATCATAACTCAAGACTAGTACANGTGAATGGGTGAAACAATGAGTTTATATAAGTTTGTGGGCTAAGGGTGTGGTATGAGTCTTCATGCTTGGATTAAGCTACAAACTCATCCTCCTCTTCTGGTTGAGGATTTACTACAGGCTGATCTAGCGACNGAGCTCATCACACAACTCCTCCTACAAAGGATCCAGTCGCTAGATCAGCCTGTAGTAAATCCTCAACCAGAAGAGGAGGATGAGTTTGTAGCTTAATCCAAGCATGAAGACTCATACCACACCCTTAGCCCACAAACTTATATAAACTCATTGTTTCACCCATTCACAGGTGAAACTATATCCCTCCAATCACTGAACATCATGCAAGTGCATGCACCTTAACAAGACATAGCCGCTCTCATCCCCATTCCTCCACCAACCGATGTTCAAGTCAACATGCTTCCCCTTGCAATTCCTCCTGTAGCCACGACACCCCCGTTCTTACAAATGCAACCCCCTCAAAACAATGTAGGAGTGACCTTCCCACCTCACGTGATTGGGATGCCGCATGTGATACTGGCATCTACGTCTGTCCATTATATCCCCCGGGTCCAAACTCACGGAGCCCCTTTTATCGCTGTAACTCAACAAGTTCAGGGGATTCTTACACAAAACATGACCGGGCAATGAGCAGTGATTGGTGCTCAACCACATCAACCCCCTCACTACAATATGCCACCTCACATAATTCCACCGGTTAATATCCCTTAAGGACAACCACAACAACAACAACCCCTTGCTCACAATATGCTGCCCCTCATACCACCCGCTATAAGTATTCCACAAGTACAATCGCCAACTACACAGCTTTCAGCCTTCCTACCTACTATTCAACAATCCAATCTACACACTATACCACATCCCCAACCTGCCATCTCACCTAGTGCTCAAGACTGGGCTGCTGCTAAGAAACTAATGCAGGAACTAACTGACGAGGTCAAATGCCTCAAGACGGCCGTCGATGGAGAGTTGAAGGTAGTGGACTTTTGCCACGATGACCCCATTAGCTCTTCCGTTCTACCCCTAACCTTACCCAAAGGTGTATCATTGCCTACGCTAACTAAATATAATGGGGAGATGGATCCCAATGCTCACCTTATAACATTTAGACTAGAATGCACATTACTTCAGGCATGGCCACACATCATTTTGCGAGTGTTCCCTATGTCTCTCATAGGAAGAGCACTTGATTGGTATCGGGCCTTGCCAAGAAACTTGATATTTTCTCTAGAGGAGTTGTTACATCAATTCGTTACCAGGATCAAGTATAACTTGAAACTTGAAGTGACACTTTACAGTCTTATACAGGTCAAACAAGCACCTCTAGAACCCGTACAAAAATTCATCCAAAGGTGGAGTGCTGCTCTCAATGAGCTCCATGAGCCAATCCCACAGACGTATCTACTCACCATTCTAAAAGGGTCTGTCAACGACTTTTTCAAATCCAAGTTATATTACCTCAATGTGTGTAACCTCAATCAAGCCTTTCTACAGATTAAAAACATAGAGGAGGCGGCCCAAAATAGCCACAATCCTGCGTATTTAGCCTTTAAGAATCAACACAGTAAAAAAGATAAAGAAAAGGCTAAAACAACTATAGCAGCGTTGGTAGAAACACAACAAGAAAACATGGGACAATAAAGCAAACCACCTATTTCCCCTACTAATTACACTAAACCCACTCCTGTGACTGCACCAAAATCATCCTCATCACAAAACCCAACACCAAACCGCACGAGAAACTTTGAGAGGAAAGAACCCTTCCAATACACACCCTACCCATGAAACCATTGCAATTGTTTGACCAACTCCTAAAGGCTCGGTTAATGAAACACAAACATTTATCCCATGCTGCTATCCAAAGACATGATCGGTTCTGTCAACTAGTTCAGAACCCAAGCTTAGCAACACCGGATGAACCCCCAGTACCAAAAGATTTTAGAATGGATCACCTCTACGACTATCACCAACGTAATGGGCATGGCATAGATTATTGTTTCACCCTAAAACATGACATCCAACGAATGATCAACAGAGGTCAGATCATTTTTGACGAAGCCAACCCAGTCTAGCCAAAAAACTAGGCCATGGGTGTGTATAAAGACCCTCTAAATACCAAAGAGGCACCATACATTATTAACACAATCTACCTAGATAACGAACCTGAAACACCTAGCATTAACACCGTCTATTCTAACCATGAGCAACAAATGCCTAATAAACCATTCGTAGTGCGTATTCCGCCCACTGTACAAACACTTGTGCCTCAATCATCTTACACCCCTTAGCAGCCTTATGTCGTCTGAGTACCCCTCGTTGTAGCAACTCCTAACACCCCGACCCACGAAAAACCATACATAGTGCGCATACCTCCCATCGCTGCTACCTCAAACTCACCAACCCCTCCTATTCGGCCTGCCCCTTATGTAGTCCTAGTACCATCTATGGTCGCAATAGCAGAGGTACAACCTCCAACTAGGCCAACTCCATATGTCGTTAGGACACCCAAACGTCCTAGTGATCACCAATCCTCCACTTCCCAAACACAAAATAAACCAAGCCCGTATGTCATTAAGGTGCCTAGCCAGTCTAGTACCCAACTGCAAGCGACTGTCCAACCGCAACCCCGCCCAAATCCATACGTAGTACAAATCTCGAGGCAACCTAAGGCCTCAAAACAAACCATGCCCCCACGTCACACACGAGAATGCTTAGCAGATAAGCTTACGCATGAGCGGTTGGAGAAGGAGCATNGAAATAAAAATGTTGGATCCAATGGACCAAGTCACTACCGACAAACATGCGCCCAATAGTAAAGACCTAGCAACTGCCCTAACATAGGTCACACAAGCACTCAAACAAAATAACACTTCACTGAGCCTGTACGACCTAGTGTTAGCATCACAAAACCATCGCAAATCTTTAGTGCGCATGTTAACATCCATCCCAGTGAGCGAGGACTTGCCTCCAAATGAACCTTCAATTCATACGATAATGTACTTGCCTCAAGGGTCAACTTCCAAGCCACTAAGTTTCCACAATGACAACATCAAGTTGGATGAGAAAACAGGGAAGGTAACAACAAGCCCTATGTTTATAACAATAAGAGTAAACCAATTCAAGATACATAGGGTCCACGTAGATGATGGAGCTGCCACAAATGTAGTGCCATATCCCATCATTGAACAACTCGGGCTCACAGAGCTAATCATACAAACCGCCACTACATGTTTGAAATCATTCAACGGGTCATGCGTGATAGTTAAAGGCACCGTGACCTTAGACTTCATAGCAGGGGATCAATTCCCCACATCCACCGACTTCGTAGTAATCGATGAGATGCCAAGATTCAACCTAATATCTGGAAGGCCCTGGTTAGCCCAACTGAAAGTAGTCTCATCCCCTATACACAAAGAGATTCATCTGCCTTATGAAGGTGGTGAAATCATCATACATGGGGAGGCTGCTACACCCATCATCTCATCATACATAGACACAGACCAAGGTTCAGAGGTTAAGCTCAAAGATCCTAGACAGCATGACATAAATGAACAACAACCGATAAGCGATAATCCTTTAAACACAAAAGAAAACCCACCCAAAATAGAAATACTCGGGCCAAACATTGTACATACGCAACCTCACTTAGAAACCACAATTGACATAGAAACCGTGATACATGCAGAAGCACAAGAAAACACTAACGTGAAAATAATTCTATCAAACGTCCCTTGGGCTAAATTACCATTCAACGTGATCAGCGAAGGGGACGTTGAATATAGAATCATACCCACTAACTCTACTCCCAATGTTAAAATGCAAAAAATTAAAAAATTACTAAACCAATAAATAACAAAAACGTCACGGTCTGAAATGACATTAAACTACAACTAGTCTGGGATGATGTTAAACTATTATGTCTGCAATGACACAAAACTAGCCATGATAAGAAATGGTTGGTCAACCGAGAAATCCACACCATGTCATTTGAAACGTCCCTTGCTTATGCTGGGGCCCAAAATGGCCTTAAACTAGTGTGAATATGGCCCGAAATGGCCTTAAACTAGTGCAAATCTGGCCCGAAATGGCCTTAAACTAGATCATCCACTTATACTTTGTTTTCCTCTCCAATTCCGGCTCATTGTTCGAATTTACGCTTGCATTGCCATGTTCTCAATAAGAATTTTCACGATTATCCTTCATTTATCATTATACTCCATCTTATAATTACATCCGCGCATTACACTTAAACCACAAAAACAAACCAAAACATTTTACATTGTCGTGTCATGTTTGCAATTAAACTCAAAATCAACAAAAAAAATTTTACACATGAAATGATGTACAAGTACAAGAGTTAACTGGTTTCATTCATCTCAATTTACAATTCCCATTTAAATTTGAGTCAAAATAATTTCACAACAAAAGCTAAACATCAGGGACAGGAGGATCATCCCCTCTGGGCCTGTTGGCATCATGAGCCCCCACTCCACTGGGGCTAGCTTCCTGAACATCATCATCGCCTTGATCCTATAAAATGCAAAGGGAACAATCAATGTAAGAAAAAAAGAAAGACAAAACTTTCAAACATTATGCAGCGAACGAATTTCATACTAACAAAATTATTACCATAGGGGATCCCCCTAAGCCGAATTCTAGTCGGCGAAGGATTTACTCTTCTGAGACACTGGTCCAATCGGTTCCATCAAGGCCTAGGACAACATTTTCCAAGGCCTTCCCCTTGTCAACAGCTGACCAAGTGGGATGTTTTAAAGGGAATTCACCCACCGACACATCCCTAGAAGTGGTTGTAATCACCCTTGTAGGCGATTCCATCTCAACAATTGTGTTTTGAGCAAAGGTATCAAATGCAAAGCGCAAACCCAGACCCTCCACAAACATCTCAAGCTGACGCTTTTCAATAGACACCTCTTTCAATGATTTCTTATAATGATGCTTGTGGTTCTTTTCATCCTGACCCCATTTTCATACCTTGGAAGCGAAAGCTTTTCAATCTTGGCACTTGAGGTTTAGCAGATCCACCTGGGCCTTAAGCTCTGCTAGTCTCTATGTTAGTGATGCATGGCGATTGAGTAGGTTCCAGTATCTAGTATACGTGACCTCGGAAGTCTACCAAGAGTGATCACCAGTTAGTTTAGTAGAGGCGAACTCATACCGAGCCTTGAGATCGTCGCGCTCAACTGACAACTTAGAAACTTCCTTCTCCTTTGCTTGAATTTGTAACCACAACTGTTCGATGGAACGCCTACAGATTCATAATGATTTGGCATTGTGAATGAGACCTTCAACCACTTTGTCATAAACTAGCCTTGGCACCTGCTTGACCTCTGGGGATAGTGTGGGAAAGCTCTCTATGCTATCTCAGAAGGATCCCACCTCAGTTTAGCACCTATGCACATGAAAAGAACAAATGCTAAAATGACAAAAACAGGGTGTGGAACTCTAAAGTTGCAAACAACTCGAAACATATATACCTATCTCAGGGTGGGCTTCCTGAATTCGTTCAACAACTTCCTCAGCGATACCAGCCACAAAATCCATTTTACTTGGCATCTCTGTCCAAGTAAATGACCCAAGAGTGCGAGACGGACTAACCTCTGTGGTCCTTTCAAGGGGAACCATTTTCATGGGCACGTCTAGTCACATTGTTCTGGTTTCACTACCTTCCTCTGGAAGGAATGCAAAACATAAAAATAAACTACCATGAAAATAACAAATCACAAAGTGACACAATAAACCAAAAGAAAACATACCATATTCCCTGTCCACTTTTGGGTTTGGAGCGTTGCCAAGGTCCAACCTTCCCTTGAGGAAGCTACTAAACATTTCATCGACACCACTCTGGTCATCCACCAGTTTAGTCTCCATGGTGTCTTCCCGTAGCTCCTCCATCTTTTCCACCTGATCCTTGCTAGCCTCTTCCTCATCAGTCACTAACTCTATTGAAGCTTCCTCGTCTTCAATGATAGTCTCTAATTCCTACCTCCTCACTTCTCGAGTCAAGTCTGAAGGCATCAGTGGCATGTAAGTGGTCAAAGTAAAAATTATGAATAAGACAAAAATCATAAAGCAACAAGTGTACTAAGTTTACTTACCTCAGGAAAGCATCTTGAACCATATACGCTTAACCCATGGCTCGTCCACATTTGAGGCCTCCTAGGTTGAACGTTCATGCTTTGTCAACTTCGACTTGGCCTTGCCAATGGTCTCTTTGATGACCCATTCTACTCTTTTCGTAGTATAAGGCACATCGTCTAGTTCCAACCCCACACTGCCATGTGTGTGGATTGAGGTACCAGATGATCCCCCTGTCGTGATAGATACGGATTCATCAATTCCCTCGGGCGCATCTTGGGACTCAGCTGTTTCAAACAAATGGTTGATCCACGGGCAGGATAATTGACCTCGATCCCGTAGAACATACTTATTGTCCGCATGAACCACTAGAAACTTGGCTAAGCAGCGAAGATAATCGGCAAAAAAGGCAAAGGTAAAGTGGGACTGTGCCTCGACATTTGAGTGTAATCGCACTATCTCCTTATGCAGGCCCAACAACAAAAATTCGGCCCAGTTATAACGCATTCTGGTTTCTAGGATGGTTCGCATAATACGCACAACCTCAACACCAAGACTCCGCACCTGGGAAAGGGATTTAGGGAATACTCATGCCCTAAACAGGGGATATAATTCATTAACTTCCTCAACTTTTGACTTCCCCTGCATAGGGAATCCCTTAGCACCCTTGGTAATGCCCAACTAGTCCTCTAATTCACAAACCGTATGAAGCTCTTTATGAGCCCTGTCTAAAGCTACACTTATACCATTTGCCAGTACACCAAACAGGTTCGAAAAGAATTCAGGTGACAGATGGAAAACTATCTTAACATCCTTAATCCGGGTACTGTAGTAAGAGATAGACTCGTCGAAGGAATCCACGATCCCGATCATTTCTGCTATCGACACATCAGGGCTCTAGGTCATAAAGAGCTCCATAAGGCCAACATCGTCTAAACAACGAATGATGGATGGCGGGGCATGAGTGTGCAACCATTTTTTAGCCTTACTGACCTCTCCGAATTTCATTGACAGGGTAGTCTCAGTTTGTCCTATTGTGACAGGGTCTCCGTCGAGAGGAACATCAACTGTAGATAAAATTTGAAACCATTACATCAGTATAACCCCTAGCAGTTGAATAAACATGTTAACCCATCTAGAAAATATTGTCATTTACCTTTAGTTGTGGACTTAGATGTGCTACCCAAGTCAGAGTCATGAGGAAAAATTGGTCCCTTATGTGACAAATCTCCATGCAACCATCCACGAGCTTTGCACAGTGCGAACGCGCTAGAGAACCATTTGTGAAAGTGGACAATATCACCCTTGGTTTGAGCTAATATAGCTCCACGAAGGATGGGACCTACCATAAAGGTCTCTAGAGCAGTATGAGCTAGAGCAAGCCCATCATCCTCAACACATGTTCCATCTGGGTTGACTTGGGGCCTACAAAAGAACAGATGTTAAAACAGAAGAAAATGCCGAACGACATAAAAAATAAAAACAAGAAGCATAAACGATCCTACCTATCCATCCAGTACATTGTGCCAGGAGGGTTCTGGAACAATGTGTGCACGTGTGAAGCTAAAAATAGAGTGTTGTTTAGATAATTGTGCCCTCGTGGCAATTGGGCCCAAATGCACGCTAACGGGCGTGTAGACCTGGGCCCGCCAAAAGAACCTTCCTTGGTTACAAAAGGCCCCTCGTCAATGTCTTCCATGAAGACCGTGACACCCTTCGAGGCTCCCGGCAACATCACCTAAAGCACGCTCTGGGCCACTTGTTCTTTCAGGTGTGACCAGATCACCACCTTGAATTTGTCCAGCATGAAGGCAAGGAATTCACAGGCCCCTTTCCTGAACCAAACCCCATTGTTGTCAATAGTCAAATCAAGGGTAGGTTCATTGGCCTCAATGGGGCCAAACCATGTCAATACTCCAACAAGCTCAACCACGAGGAGAAAAGGTTCGGTGTCCCTGCAGCAACCAAAATGCCACGGTAAATCAGCCATACATAAAAATGAAACAAAATACAAAATTTCACATTGCAAGAAGACACTTAGAAAAAAATTACCAAATGTTTACGCTCGGCATATACGCTGCCTAACTCGACGTATATGCTACCAAGAACCATTTACGCTCGGCATATACGCTGCCTAACTCGGCGTATACACTTCCAAGAACCATTTACGCTCGGCGTATATGCTGCCTAACTCAGCGTATACGCTGCCAAGAACCATTTTCACTCAGCGTATATGCCGTAAAAGCCTTTAGCGTATACGCTGCCAAGAACCATTTTCGCTCAGCGTATACGCTGTAAAAGCCTTCAGCGTATACGCTATGTAAACAATCTACGCTGAACACTGNGTTGTGAAAATCGTCTACGCTTCATACTGATAAAATCATCTACACTTCATGCTGGTAAAATCGTTTACGCTGTGCATTGACAAAACAGATTACACTACAAACAACTTAAGCTATGTATAGTATACGCTCTACACTCTAGAGACCCTCTACTCTATGAACTTACGCTCAGCATATAGAAACCCTCTATGCTATCTATCTACGCCGGGCATATACGCCGAAACCCTCTACGCTAACTCTCTACACCAGGCATATACGCCGAAACCCTCTACGCTAACTCTCTACGTCGGGCGTATATGCCGAAACCCTCTACAATAACTCTCTACGCCGAGCGTATATGCCAAAGCCCTCTACGCTACCAAGACTGTTTACACTACGAAACATGTACAAATGAAAATAACTAACAGAGGCAGGATTAGAGCCTACCTGTGTGACGATCCAGGCCATGATGGAACCCTCGGCCTGGGCAGACACTGCAGCATGGCCTCGCTCTCCTCCTTGAAATTCAGGTCATGTCCCTTCCTCCCCTGGCCTTCCACTTCCTTCCCCTTGCCTGTTTTGGCGTCCTCTACGCTGGGATCGACAGGTTTACGCTGAGGGTCGAAATCACTCACGCCTACGTTGAGCCTCTACGCCGAGTTGGATTCTCTACGCTCACGCTGAGTTGGGACATCTACGCTGACGCTTCGACCTCTACGCTGATGCTTCGACCTCTACGCTCTACGTTTATGCCAGGGTTTGGTAGTTTGCATTTACACCAGGGTTTGGTCGTTTACACTTACGCTCAGGGTTTAGTGGTTTATGCTTACGCTGGGTCGTCTACGCTTACGCTTACGCTCGATGTCTACGCTCACTTCAAATTCGTAATGTTTGCAAATGACACCCCTGCCCTTTATATAGCGCTCCGCTACTACCACCGTCATTGCCTTGCATTTTCTCCCTTTTTATTTTTTTTATTACTCATTTTGCTTAAATTCAGTCAAAAATACAAAAAAATATATATATTTAAAACAAAACCAATAGTACTACATCCCAGTTCCCTTGTAAACCCAACTTCAGATGTCCACACTGAATATTCTAGTGCAAACTCTCCTGTGTACATTATACGACCCGGTATGGCCTTAAACTACCATGAAGGCCTGGTATGGCCTTAAATTGCCATGACGACCCAGCATGGCCTTAAACTACCATGATGGCCCGGTACGGCCTTAAACTGCCATGGTGGCCTGGTAAGACCTAAAACTGCAACATACAAACCCCCTACGGCCCGGTGTGGCCTTAAACTACCACCTACAGCCCGGTAAGGTCTTAAACTGCCATGCGTCCTGGTGTGACGATAAACCACCATCATGCATGTACACACGACTTACGCTACCAAAGAACATGGAATAATACTTGTTAGTGTGCTGACCGAAATCGTCGGTGCAAGGCTGGAACGTGACGGGCACCAAAGGAGATGCGGACGAGCACAGTTGACCCTGCCTCCGCTTGAGGGCAAGCTGGAAAGGACGAAGGCAGAGTGCCTCGAATGGTCCGCACACGGATCAAACGAGGACTTCCCCGAGCGCCGCCGAAGCGTTATACGCTGGGTTATACGTAAACAGGGTGTAAGCAACGGATCGGGCGTACACAGCGTGAACAGAAGTGACTATGAAGCGGGCGTGTGAGTGCGAC
>MNCI01008319.1:45366-88329 GCA_015680685.1 Gnetum montanum | reverse complement strand
TAAGATGAAGGCCCGTGTTGAGTTCTAGAGGCTTCTAGAAGCAATCCTACTTGACTACACTCTAGAGCATAGTCTAATAGTTAGACAAATTTTGTCAAAAAAATGTGTTTCAATGTAGACTACACTAACTACACTCTAGAGCATAGTTCCAGCAGTGAGAGCATGGCTTTGACATTTAGAAAAATTTGGCAAAAATTAATGTCTTTTTGCAGCCTATTCTAACTATGCTATGGAGCATAGTAGGGAGCATAGCCTTAGAAGTTAGAAAATTTGTTGAACTATTTCTTCCATCCCAAGCTAGCCCAACAACCTTTGGCTTGACACTTAGGAAAATCTACAAAACTATCCATTGGTATGCAAACTACATTGACTACACTCTAGAGCATGGTCTTGGTAGGGAAAGCATAGTCAGGACACTTAGAAAATTCTACAGCTACTGTTAACACTTAGAAAAATATTGCAAGTCTAGGTTGTCTATGTTAACTATGCTCACTACACTCTAGAGTGTAGTCCCAGCAATGGGGAGCATAGTCTTAATGCTTAGAAAAATTTGTCAATTTTGACACTTAGATAAATTTGTAGTTAAGACCTAATGATCCAAATTTGATGGTGATTCAAAGAGTATAATTGGAACCTTTCTATAAGAAAAAGGAAGGTCCAATTTTGTGACAAGAAGAAGTCATCACTAGATGAAGC
Source organism: Gnetum montanum (assembly GCA_015680685.1). Classification (NCBI taxonomy): domain Eukaryota; kingdom Viridiplantae; phylum Streptophyta; class Gnetopsida; order Gnetales; family Gnetaceae; genus Gnetum; species Gnetum montanum. The sequence continues at coordinate 87,633 of MNCI01008319.1, read as the reverse complement.
GATGAACAGGAAAACCTTGCCTATCCAAAAATCTATCTTTGATATTTTGGCAAAGGTTGATAAATTATGGGAATTTTGGAATGAAAAATACCAAACTACTATAAATATTGTTGAAGAATACAAAGAGAAAAATAGTGATCATAATCGTCAGGGGTAGAATGAAGCTAAATGTGCCTATCGAAGAGGTAAGGGCAAAGCTATTGTAGTAGAAGAAGTTGTGGAGATAGAGTCCAAAGATATATAGGTTGTGAAATTTATGAATATGAACATCCAAAGGGATGTTTTCTTATGGTGTCACACTTACAAGAGTTTGGAGTGTACGCATTGAATCCATAACTAGCAAGGGGGCAAGCATCGAGATGATTGCCCTATCCTCAAGGCAATCTGAGGTAGTTCCACAACACCAACAAGCTTATTATCCAAGTGGAGCTCCACTATAATCCTATGAGTAATATCAACAATGGCACCAACTAGAATCATGGGGAATGCCACCACCAAGATAGCAATACCCTTATAAGCAACTAGATCCATATGGGTACTATGTTTAGCAACCCATCTCTCCAAGAAGTTTTTTAAGCCACACCTCATTTCAGCATCACTATTACCCTCCAGAGTACCACCAAACACATTCACCATCTACTCAAGGAGAGAACCCATATCCATACCACCCTCCACATTTTTTTGCACATATCTCTCAACCCTCGACCCAATTACCTCATGCTACATCCATGCAAGGTGAAATTCTTCCATAGCCATAGCAAAAAAATGCTATGAGGGTTGTACATTCATAATTAGCCTTCCAACTAGGTGGTTCAAATAATTATTCTAGGAAACGACCCTTTTTTTAACCCAACAGTCATCTGAAACCCTCATAATATAATACGACTAGTCACCTTGTATCTCCAATACCCTCATCCTCTATATCAAATACATTCAAGTACCCTTCAAACCAAGTGCTACTTGAGATCTGAACTATGATGTTAACTCATGATGTCTCTGATTGGATTAAGGCTTGCAATCTTCCCACAAAATGATCTAATCTAGGAAGTCCTCTCATTTACTTATAGATTGCTAGACATGAGCCATGCAAGGCTCTTCTTGATTCTAGTTTCGGTGTCAATTTTATCTCTCATGACATGTACAAATCCTAAAACCTACTGCCTCTCAAGAAGAGCAACATTTGTTTCGAATTGGTAGACTAATCAATCACTATTCCTTTAGGATTAGTGGATAACATTGTGACCACAGTTTGTGAGTGGTCCTACCCTATCAATTTTCTAGTGATCAAGGTTGAAAACTATAAAGGTGACTTCCCCATCATTATGGAAAGGGCTTGGTTAAGCACAATAGATGCACATATGGGTATATTAGACCTCTCCTTGGAAATCTCCAAGGAAAATGAATTTGGATGTTTACAAAAGAAGCATGTTCCATGTATCATGTACAATGATAATGGGTGTAATTACATGCAAAAGATCTATTCCATCAAAAGTACATTCATTAAAGCATGCAATCAGCATGTACATGAACAAGATATTCAAAGGTGCCTATACATAGCAATCACAAAATAAGAGGCCATCCAGTGGTTAATAACTGACTCTAATAGTAGCATATTATGCATGGAACCTACTAAAAGCTTGACATGTGCTTATGTTGAAGGCATGGATAAACTTGAGCAAGTTCATCGCCAACTCTTTGATGAGGAAAATAATGATACATGTTGGGAAGAGTTGGAAATCCCTGAAAATTTCAGACAGGAGTCCCTAGAGTTAAAGAAATCTATCAGTCAGCATAGAATACACATTTTTGAATAATGGTAAGCAGGTCATAATCAATGTAAATCTTGCTTTTAAATAAAAAGATAAGTTATTGCAATTCATCAACAAGTGGCCAATAACCTTTGCTTGGTCATATCCTAAACTTATAGGAATTGACCCATGGATATGCTAGCATCACATTTACACCAATCCAACCATGAAGCCAAGAAATCTTTATGAATGATTTTTCTACCAATGGGGCTATATTTGAGCAAGTTATGGATCGCCTTGGGTAGGTATTAAAAAGATATGTCGAAACAAACCTTAGGCTCAATTGGTAGAAAATCCATCTAATGATCTAGGAAGGCATTATATTGAGGCATCAAATTTTACAAAAAGGGATTGAGGTAGACCTAGAGAAGATAAGGGTCATCTAAGAAACAACACACCAACTAGAGATAGTTAAAGATGTCCAATCATTACTTGGACACATTGGCTACTACCAGTAGTTCATAGATAATTTATCTAAGATCACAAAGCTATTGGTTAAGCTTACAAAGAAGATGCATCATTTTTTGGAATCGAGTGTCAACATGCATTCCAATAGTTGAATGATAAACTTGTAGAAACTCCAATTCTACAAGAACCATATTAGTCCAAACCATTCCACATAATGATATATGCATCTAATTATGCATTGGGAGTTGTGCTTATGCAATTGGATGATAAGAAACATCCATATTACATTGACTACACAAGCTAAAGCATTGTGGATGCATAATTGAATTACACCACAACTAAGAAAGAACTTATGATAGTCGTGTATGCTCTCAACAAGTTTAGGTACTATGTGCTTGGTTATAAATTATTTGTGCACATAGATCATAGTGCCATCTACTTCCTGATGAATAAGCCAATAGTAAGCCCTTGTATCATACGGTGGCTCATGTTCTTACAGGAATTCAATCTCACAATGGTAGATCAAAAAGGAACTAATAATGTGATCATTGATCATCTCTCTTGTTTAAGATCGAATAATAAAGAGGAGGAGAGTACACTCTTTGATCAATTCCCATACAAAATTCTCTTTACATGAGTAATAAATGATCAAGTTCCCATAGAAACAAAATGGTATGATGGAATCCTCACTTACCTTCTTACCCAGGAGATGCCACAAGGTCTGGACTTTAGAAAGAAATAACAGTTTCTTCATTAGGTAAAGTACTTCATGGAAATCAATAAATACCTTTACAAGGTGTGCACCAATGGCCTGGTTCATTACTGTGTCCTTGATGTGGATCAAATACACATTCTTTAGGATGCTCACAAAGGTCATTGCAAAGGCCACTATGTAGAGAGGTGCACGACCATGAAAATATTGATGGTAGGATACTATTGGCCTACAATCTTCAGGGATGCCCATTGGTTTGTTTGATCTTGTGAGCACTAGCGAAGAGATGGTGGGATGATTGTATGTATGGAGGATCCTCAACAATGGATTCAACCACTAGAGTCCTTTGACATATGGGGCATAGACTTCATGGATCGCATCACACCCATGTACAATGGAAAGCCATATATCATCATAGCAGTTGACTACTACACTAAATGGGCAAAATTAGTAGCCATTACTGACTATACATCATCTACTATTACTAGGTTTATACAACAACATGTTGTAAATAGGTTTGGGATGCCTCATACACTGATTTCTAATAATGAAACTCATTTTATAGGTGCCACTTTTAGAAAGTTAATGCAATGCCTAGGGGTTGAACATAAATTAACAACATCCTATCACCCCCAAGTCAATAGTCACATAGAGGTAACTAACCAGGAGATTACAAAGATCTTAACAAGGACCATAAGCAAATATAGGAGAGATTGGAGCACAAAACTCAACGATGCCCTTTGGGCCTACCACTCAACATGGAAACTCCCTACTGGCTATTCTTCCTACAAGTTAGTGTACAGAAAACTTCCAATGCTCCTAATTCAATCTGAGCTTTGTATACTCTCAATAGCCTGTAATCTAAATCTTGACCTGAGTCTAGCACAAAGAAAAAGATTGATCAACCTTAATGTACTACATGAGGACCGATTAGTGGCCCTATCTTTGAATGAAGTGCACAAGACATTCAATACTTAATGTCATGACCTAAGAATATGGAAAGTAAAGATTCAACTAGGACATAAGGTTCTCTATTGGAATCCCACACATGTACCCCAAAAAATGAAGTTCCAAACATTGTGGGAGGGACTTTATATACTTGATCAAATCTTTCCCTCTAGGGTCATGTTAATCTACAAACTTAAGAGCCCAAATCAAAAGTAGTTGGTCAACATCCAATAAGTGAAACCTTTCCTAGAACCAAGACAAGTCAGTGCAACTACCATCTCAACAAATGGATAACCATGTTCAATTTTTTAGATCTCCTCCTTCCAACTTTGTCGTGGGGAAGATGGCCATCCATGCTAACCATCCATATGGATTCTCAATTTTTCTACATTTTATTTTTCATGTTTTTTATTTTACAAGTTATTTATTTTACAAATTTTTGATTTTTAATTTTTTTCCCATTTTACATCATTTTTTATTTTGCACCATCATTAGTACATTTGAATCTTTCTTGGATAATTTACACTTTCTTATATAGTTTACTTTGTTTGGTTTGAGTGTGAATTTTCATTATTTTTGCTAATAAAATTGGTTTATTACCGCAAGCCACAGTGCCACTGTTGTTGTGCACTAATGATGGTTTGTGCTTAATGTTATGATTGTCAATGTATGGTTTCTATTTTTGAATTCTGATGTTTTATGACTATGACATGGTTTATTTTTCATGGAATAGGCAGTGAGTCTACGTCATCCACCCATCCAAAAAACTCTATGGTTTTCCTCGTTCTAGAAGTTTGAGGTCCCTTTTATTAAAGAAACTTTTAACTAATTGATGACCTTGGTAGTTTTTGGAATTAGGAAGGATTCAAAGGTTTGTATAGGATGTGACTTCAAGGGGACTCAATACTCTTTGTACTCTTCTACTTGCTTGAATGATTGAGTATTTTTTCATAGAATTCTTACCATTCTTTTCCAACCACTAATAGGAAGTCAAATAAAGTCTTCGCATGGTGTGGTTCCCATCCAAAAGAAAGTACAGAGACAAAAAAAACATGATGGAAATTCAAAGCACACCCTTTAGATAAATAAACGGGCTACAATCACTAGTTATGAGACTAGAAAGACATGTTACCCATGCTTGAAGTTCCTCTCTAACTAAGGCCCTCTCTCACTTCCTACTTCTCTTTTCTTCTCTTTATGGAATGATAGTTGTTTTGTGGAAGCACTCTTGTATCTCATGGGGGTGGATCAGTCTTGGAGTGGTGATGCGAAGTCACTAAATGAGGCTAGTTTTGGTCTAGACTAAAGATGGATCTTCTTAGGTCATTTTAAATAAAAACTCCACAAGGGACTTCTTATGACCTCAATTTGGGATTCCATGTTGTCCTCTCTGTCATTCATTTATGCTACCACAAGTCACCTCACTTCCAATTTCTATGTTATGCTCAATGTCTTAGTTTGATGTGTTGAAATTCTTAGATAGATTCTTTCGAGTTGGTCCTTAACTTTTTATGATCATTAAATCAACTATGGGGCCCACAGACTCCTTAGTTGAGGTTATGCAAGGGTAAAAAGGGCATGTTCCTACTATAAGGCGGATCCACTTGCATATCTCTTAGTTTGGATAGTTAAGTCCCTTACCTTAGACATTACTACAATCCTATCTTTTACATATTCCGTTATGTATTTTTCTATATGCTCCTTAAACTTTCATTAAATTCATTCTCCAAAACATTTTCTCAATTTTCTAAATTTTTTGAGCTTCAAAACCATCTTCTACTATTCTCGTTATGTTCATGGATTTTTGGGCTTTCATTTGACCCCAATTTCACTCAAAAATTCCTTGTCTTTTGGAAGTTTGACCAAGTCAACAAAAGTCAACGATGGTTAATAGTTGCATCAACTAGGCCTAGTTGATGTACCCAACCCTGTTAGCTAGGCCCCACCGATTAGGCCTAGTTGACACAAGCCAAAAATTCTCTAAATGACTCTGAGACTTTGTAATTTTTTTAACATTTTCTTCATAACATGAGGGGAGTTTTTGCCCTTTTTTTAGAGCACAAAACCTTCCAAAGCCCATACCCTGCCAACCATTTGTTCAAATCACTCTGTTCTTTAATCTTGTAACTACTGAAGGTAAGCTTTTGATTATGGGGCCCACAAACCTTAAGGTTTTCAATGAAATTTTTTGAAAATTTTTCTAACTTCCCCAAAGGGGATAATGAATACAACAATATGAAACCATCAATTCTTGAGATTTAGCCCCTCCAAAACCTTTTGGAATGACTTATTAACATTAAAATACAAATAAAATAATGATTAAAATTAATTAAATTAGCCATAATCACAACTTAGCCAAGTGTAACTATCCCATGTAGAGAAGGAATTTGAATTGTTTCATGTCACACAACAATTTCTAACCCATGGTCATGTTGTGATTATAGATGGCTCTAGGACCGAAACAACCATAGGAGGAAGGACCATCACAACCAAGGAAGAAATAACCTAGGGTTGGAAGGGGTCAACAAGAATAGCCCCAAGAAAAATCTTAAGCAACCCATGCAATAGGGCCTCTTTGAGAGGAGCCCAAAGCAAAATATGTTCAACAAATTCTCGAAGAAGTTGAAACAGAACAATCGTAGCATGGGGAAGTACTAGGACCTATAGCAAGGTTGGAAGTCACACTAACACAAGCTTGGCTCGACACCATCAAGCCCTATGAAATCCAATGCTAATTTCTCTAGGGACTGAACTTTGGGCCATTTCTAGAACATGCTCTAACAGAAGTGAGAACACAATTGTAAACCTCTACCATGTGACCAATCATCACTTCCAGTGGAGAGTGGTACATGGTAGAGATGTACCTCTTCTAGAACAATAATAGGGTAGGCTTCATAGTGAAGATCAAGGACATTTAGGTGTCCTACTCAACCAATGTTATTGCATAAGTATGTAGGTTGTCTGACACAAGGACATAATTGGCAAAGTTATTGATACAAGCTAACCTTGAGGCCAAAACAGAGTGGTCCCAATGGTGTTATAGCATCAACTATAAGGAACTTGACTCACTCACATTGACAAAATGTGTATACTTTAAGATAGTGGCCTATCACCTCAATTCGATGATGAGGCCTAGCAAGGTAACTACCTTTTCCACCTAAGCATGCATTACTCTAAGCAAGAGATTTCCAGTGAGCCTTCCACAATTAACCTATTTATAGATCAAGAAGCACTTTAAAGAAAAAAATGTGTGAGGAAAACCCTTCCTTTCCCATGCCTCATCTGGAAACCTTGCAAAAGGATAGGAATCATCCACTATGCAAATGACACAATCAGGCATACTCCCATTACCTCATCATTTGAAATGATGAAGGACAAGATACTTGCCATGTCTAAATAAGGGAAGAAGTAGTTGCCACCTTCACTACCTACTTAAAAAATAATCCTAGAGGCCTACATAGCTATTGAACATTTGTACAGAATCCAATACCAGCTCTTACATGAGTATGAGTAGCATGCACGAATGAGTGGGGTAGACCCATCGGTATATCGATCCATAATGAGTCACCTTAATGAGATGGCTTGGATAATTAGCTAGATGGAAAGAGGTGGATCAATATTCTCTACCCAATGAATGAAGTTTCCCATGAGATCAAATCCTAATGCTTGAGAGGTAATGATGTTTCTATCTCAATACCATTTATTCTAATAAATCTCTAGAAGTGCTACCTCCTTTTTGGTGAGCTTGGAGGAGGATGAGGAGGCAACTATATTAGTGATGTAGCACCAAGGGTAAGAGACCATTGTTGAAGTTGTTGTTGTTGAATCACAAAAGCGCTTAATGCACTTGCAACATCTATGCCAAATGTATATGCACTTCAAGATTTTTAGACATCCATAGGCATGGTCAGTGGAAGATTCAGTGCAACCCAACATGAAGAGTTGCTAGACTGATTGGTGGGGACTGGTCAACCGATTCTAGATATCTTTATTTTTCCAAACAACATTACTGTAACTCAGTCAAAGCTACTAGAAGCAAAGGGCAAATGCATCATCTTGGAAGGGCAACTTGAAATGACTCAAGCATAGAACCAATGCTTGGTCACATAAGTTGCTAAATTGCATGCTTTTTTCATTGATCCCATGCTTATTAACCCCATAGTAACCAGAGATGAAGCTTTTCAGTAGCTTCAAGAATGATTAAAATAGGCTGAGGAGAAAATAGTAACGACCATCTTCAACTAGTCCATAGCTGAAGCAAAAACCTACTTAGTTCAGAAGGACTTGGTCTAGATGCACCAAGAACATGAATCAATGACCATCAAAAACCATCGCTTGTGCAATATTGATGCACAAAAATAATAAATGCAAAAATTTATTTATCAACAGCAGGAGTAGCTCACCAAGGTAAACACAAAGTTAAGGAAATTGATTATGGAGAATCAAAATCTATCTATGGAGGAAGTTTGAGCCTTGTGCCAGAAATATGCCATTAAGATGATCATCTAGAAAAATGAGGCTCTAAAATTTGAAAGAGTCAAGAATCACTATAGAGACTAGGTTGGCCTGTAGAACGAATTGAGTGAGAAGCACATTCAAATGACTAAGGCAAAAGTAAACAAGGCCCTCTAGCAACTCCAACAAGGAAGAGAGGTGTGGCAGCCCATCATCAATGGAGTATATACCTATAATAGAGCAAAGATCCACATAAAGGAGTTGCAGATTAAAGAGATGATAGAGTATATGGAATTGGCCAATCTCCACTATGCAAACCTGATGATGTTGATTGCTTGATGACTATGGTTAGAACTTGAGAAGCAAGTGGCCAGCTCATACTTATTGTACAAGGCCAAGTTCAAGCACCATAATGACATCAAGAAAAAGCTTGAAATAGTAAATGTTGAACTCAAGGTTCTTAGGGCATGATTCGCTAATCAATGATCAACTACCGAGAACCTAGTGAAGAGAATGTATGATTACTAAGAGTTGCAAAACATAGTTAGGGTGTTTGATATTGAATGCAAGAAATTCACTATTTGGTTCATCAACACCAAGGAGTTATTTTTAGCAAGTCCCTATCCTTGGGATGTGCCCCTTTCTACCCACATTAGCAAAGCTATGTGGATGATGCATGATCCTAGGAGTAAGAAGGAAAAAAATGAAAGCATTGTTGGATGCCTTTCGCCTCCCGCCAGAAGCTGTAGCAACAACAAGATAGCCACAACCACCTCAGCTACCACACATGTATGAAGCTGGTAAAGGTCCCTTAGACCCTTAGGAGCCACCACCACTTGGGACTATTTGACCTTCTCCATCAGCTTCATGCCATCAAATGAAGTGTCATCCAATTTTGAAGAGTCATGTCATGGTGTTCAATTTTGTGTCATGAACTTTGTAATTTTTGTAATGTGTTGGTCTATACACTTGGGTATTAAATTTTGTCAAGTTAATTTGTTAATTCTAGTATCAGTCAATAATCCCATACCTTCCCAATTTTGTAAACAACTCGAGGATGAGTTTTCATTCAGTTGTGGGGGTATGATGAGTCATCGGTGGCTACATTGATTGGGCCCGTCAACTAGGCCTTGTCAACGCAGGATCTATTCTTGCCTATAAATACATGCTTACCATCTACATTTATGGCATCAGTTAATCATAATGTAGTGAATCTCTTACAATTTTTTCATTTAAAAGCTATAATATTTTCCCAAGTGTCCACAGTAGGAGTCATTAATTGTACGGATCTTTATTCAAGCATTGTTGTACCTAAGCATGATAGTGTGTGTGGAAATAAAGATGAGCTTCTTGATAAACCTTACATCATTTTGAATAGTTTAGATATTTATTTATGCATTCAATTCTTTTAGTTGTTTATTTAATATTTTCTAGTAATTGAGCTAATTAAGCAAGATAGGCTAGATAAATTAAATACATAAGTACAACTGCTTTGAGTGTAACATGTATTCACTTGGTAATCCTAGCAACGTTATTACTTTGTGTGCTCAGTAGCATAGCACTTGGTAGCCTAGTAGTGGAGACATGGGTTCAAAATGTGTATAGAAAGTAGGACTAGAGGCTTATGTTAGGACTAGCTAGTTAGTTAATTTAGATTACCCATTAAATTACTTTATCTCTCTCTATCTCTCCAAGAACCAAAGAACATAAGACATAAAATGATAAAAATCATATCTATGTATAACACAAGTGTAATTGGGAAGACAACGAATGGCCTTAGGGCAAGATTCACTTCCTAGAAGACTAGTGCACTAGAAACTATAAAGTCCACAGAATTCAATCAGATCATGCATGAACACTTTGTGATTCATATGGTTGGGGGTAGGGGTACCTCACCACTCATCAATTGTTTATATTTTTAGTACTTTTTGGTTGGCACAAGTGTGTATGTACTTTCCTATAATTGGTGTGGATCCTATTTTAATTTTCAATTGGTTATTTTATGTTTTTAGGACTTGAATTTATAATTAGTAATTTATTATAATGTTTTGAATATGGCTTGGTTACACATTTTATATGATTATATGCTTAGTGCCTTATTAATGTATATTATATTATGTTGTTAATTATATAGGCAATTGTTTTATTTATGTATTTTGCATGGACATTATGATTATGTGAACTATGAATAGTGCACATGTTAGGTTTTATATTACAAGGGGCTTCTATTATTCTTTTAGAAAATTTTAAATTTTTATTGCCCATTTGCACATGTTTTTTAGATGCCTACTGGTTTGCTTATCATTCTCATGACATCCTTATAAAAAAATATAAGTTTTTCATAATTTTCACATGCATGACTCTTATTAATGTATGATGTTCTAGAGTATTTATGAATAAATTACTATAATAATATGCCATTTATTCTATTATATTACTATATCTAAAAAAGGTGATCATAATATACAATCAAACATGAAGGATACCATATCAACTTGTTAAAAAAAATCTTAGGAAAATTAAAAAACAAACCCAACCCAAGATACTAAAGAAAAAGCTAGAGCTAATAATATATCATAAAAATGAAGCAAAAGATTTCTTATCACCCTACTAAAGTTTTACATATTTTCCTATACAGTAATTTTGAATTTTTATTTCTTTATTTCCAAAAATCAATATGTCTATGATGCTTATTAGCATAATTACTGAACAAGACATTTATTGACAAGTTAGACCTAGGTATATGTTAAATAAATTATTAATAGTAGTGCTTTCAATGGTACCAAAATTGATTTGGTTATTGTGGATTCTTATTTATTGCTTATTTTATTACATGTTATATACACTTATTTGAAAATTTAGAGGCAAACCAAAAATGTATGACCTAGCCAATATAGAACTAGGAGTTGTTTAAAAGTATTTTCCAAATTTTCAGTTGATCACTAGTTTGATGATTAGTTATTGCATTAAAATGTAGGCCAGCTTTTATCTTTTATTTCATTTTGATACAAAATCTATATTTTTCAATCTAATTCATCCAAATTTCTTCATGAACTCATTTGAATAATTGAACCTTTTATACATTCTCTTTTATTTCTGATAAAACTAATTTATAGGTCTTTTAAAAATTAAGTAATAGAGATAGTATAGTGTGTAGTATAATTAAATATTTAGTCTTGAATTGACTAATTTAGTGGATATCAAGTTTTGCTAGTGGATTTGACTTCTCTAAAATTATTGGTCCTCCATGAGAGGTTCTAAATTCCCTCTAACTTCTTGTATTAGTGCTAGAATTTTTATTATTTTATTGATATAGAGATTTTTATCAATTTTGATGATGCAAATTTACCAATTGGCAAATAGAAATTTGTGATGTCTTATTCTAGTGATATTAATGCAAATAAGATACTTGATTTTATTCTTCTTGATGAAATGTATGAGTCATTAGTTACTAATCCTACATAACGATATGTGTTCATTCAAATGTTGGGTTATGTACCTCATAATCAAACTCTTACCTCGCAATTAAATAATATGATGCAAAAACACAATATTCAAGTCATGCTAAGTACAATTCTTATTGTTTATACTTGCTGAGCTAGGTGATACTTTGATGTGATATGCCTTAAATATAGTATCATTTATACATAAGCATCTTGTATTGGTCATTATAAATGAATAATAAATTTTGATGCTCAACTTTAAAAATATTCTAAATTTTACTATTTGTTAAGCTATTTAATCATTTGCTAATGGTTTAGAGGGTTGAATAATAAATTGCTAGTCTTCTCTATTCCATTACGCATATGGAATTTATTTCAACACCATTTGGTTCTCATAGACATTTTTTGTTGAAATCAATCTTCTTATCTGTAAAAAAGAATTAGTAAATTCAAACTAATTACATATGATAAAATTCATAATTCTTGTAACTTTTATTATCATAAAGGAAATTTTTTTAATGTCTGTCCTTTTTTGCTAATGAAAAAAGATGTTAAGAAAAAAAGAAAATGTCTTAAAGTTGAGGATAGAGATAAAAGCAATCTAAAGATAGAGATATAAAAAATGAAGTTAATATTAATGATAAGAATGATCAAATGCCAATAAAGAAACTAGACAAGCTAGAGCTTCTGTAAATAATTTAACATTTAGCACATGAAATATTAATTAGTCTAGGCAGATAGCTTGTAAGAACAATTTTTTCTTATTTAATAAGAAGAACGTTAAGTTAAAGATTAACACTAATGTTAATAATAAGGTTATAGTTGATAATAATGATTTTTGACATAAGGTTAATAGAAAGTAATGAAGTGATAATGATAAAGAATTTGTACTATCATCTTCTAGTGAATATAGCTTTTTTCCAAATATTGGTGTTGTACCCATCTTTTTTTTGTGAGAAACCTTACGTGCATCAAAAACCATATTGCACAAGCGGAAGCATGTAAAAAAAAATCTCTTAATCTAAAAATGTGCATGAAACAAAAATGCACAAATCAATTTTGAAAAACAGATCGAACTGATCTCCAGCCATTGATGCCATTGATGCCTGAATGTTCCGGATCTTCTTTCACACGGGCGCTCTGCGGTGATGGTGTATTCAGACTGTAAGCGACTGTGAAAGGGACCTGAACTACTACACTACCATTGATTCCCTGTGCCTTGTTCTCCCATCAAGAACCAAAAGGCCTCGGAATCAATTACCATTTATTAGAAAAATATGAGACCATTACAAGATAACAATGAATAGATTTCAACGGATGGAGTGCAACAAGTTGTCACCATATGTTTCTTGCCAAGGATAGCAACGTAACCTGTCAATGGATAGCAACGAAAACTGTCATGTTGTTGTCCATAGCTATCACATTGTTACAATCTCCCACTTGGTCTCCATATTTATTCTAATATCCAACTTTCAAGAAACAAATACATGAATCATGGTGATAGTTCCTCTTAATGCGAGTAGTATCTTCCATGTATTACAATGTATTATTTCTCAAAGTTAATTCCTTTATATGGTAACTTTAACTATATGAATAAACCCAATGTTTATTCGCGGTCTGACCTTATGTGTGTGTTCTCTAATGACTTTATGCGCAACTGTATGAGAAAACGCACAACTAAATAGAGTTTCATTAACACTATAATGTTGTACAACATATTACATCATGGAACCAAGTCCCATCCAACTGACATGATCCTTGAATGACTGTGGTGGAATTCCTTTGGTCAAAGGATCAGCTAGCATTAATTCAGTGCTGATATGATCTATGACCACTTTATTTTCTTTAATGCGATCCCTTATGGCTAAGTACTTTATGTCGACGTGTTTATTTCGACTGCCACTCTTATTATTCTTAGCCATAAAGACAGCAGCTGAATTGTCACAAAATATCTGTAATGGCCTAGATATTGAATCCAGAATTCTAAGCCCTGATATGAAACTCTTTAACCATACACCATGTGAAGTAGCCTCAAAACAAGAAACGAACTCTGCCTCCATTGTGGAAGTAGCAACCAAGGTTTGCTTTCCACTCCTCCAGGAGATGGCTCCTCCAGCTAGCATAAAAACATAACCTGATGTTGATTTCCTGGAATCAACGCAGCTAGCAAAGTCTGAATCGGAGTAGCCAATCACCTCCAAATGGTCAGCTCATCGATACATAAGCATGTAATCCTTTGTACCTTGAAGGTACCTCATGAATTTCTTTGCAGCCTTCCAGTGGTCGATACCTGGATTACTCTGATATCGGCCCAACATCCCCACAGCAAATGCAATGTCAGGTCGTGTGCAGACCTGAGCATACATAAGGCTTCCAACAGCTGAAGCATATGGAATGTTGCTCATGTGACTTTTCTCTAAATCATTCATAGGGCACTGGTTCAAATTGAACCTGTCACCCTTTACAATGGGTGCAATACTTGGTGAACAATCTTTCATCCGAAACCTCTCTAGAACTTTATTAATATAGGTTTCCTGCGATAGACCCAGAATATATCTAGATCTATCCCTATGGATCTTAATGCCAAGGACATAAGATGCCTCACCCATATCCTGCATGTCAAAATTCTTAGAGAGAAATTGTTTCACCGCATATAAAAATCCATGATCATTGGTTGCAAGAAGGATATCATCCACATAGAGGACAAGAAAACAGATTTTACTCCCACTGACCTTCTGGTATATGCATTGATCCATGATGTTTTCTTCAAAGCCAAATGAAGTGATGACATCATGGAATTTCAAATACCACTGACGGGAGGCCTGTTTCAAGCCATATATAGACTTCTTAAGCTTGCATACCAATTGCTCACCATCATTAGAGGAGAATCCTTCAGGTTGTTTCATATAAACCTCTTCCTCTAGATCACCATTAAGGAATGCTGTTTTCACATCCATTTGATGTAGTTCAAAATCAAAGTGAGCTACCAATGCCATGATCACACGAAGGGAGTCCTTCTTAGATACAGGAGAAAAGGTCTCCATGTAATCTATTCCCTCCTGCTGAGTGAACCCTTTGGCAACAAGTCTAGCCTTATATCTTTCAATGTTGCCCAAGGAGTCTCTTTTAGTCTTGAAGACCCATTTGGATCCTATGGCTTTAACACCATTGGGCAACTTGACAAGATCCCAGACTCCATTAGTGGACATAGAGTTCATCTCATCTTTCATGGCATCATACCATAAGTCGGATTCCTTACAACTCATGGCTTGTGAAAACGTGTCAGGATCATTTTCGGCTCCTATGTTGTAGTCAGATTCCTGTAGATACACTATATAGTCACTAGGAATCGCTGATCGCTTTATTCTAGTAGATCGTCTTAATGTTGGTTCATCAGGCTCCTGAGGGGCAAGATGATCAACGGGCTGTTCAACAGGAACTGGTATCTGTTGTTCAGCTGGATCTACTATGTCTTGACCAGCAGTTTGTGGAACTTCAACGACTGGTGGATGTACATCACGTATTTGTACTGTAGGCGTGTTGTGTACAACAATCAATCGAGTACTTGAAGTAGAGGGTTGAGCATCCGCATGATCAGTCGCTGGAATTTCGTTCCAGGAATGATGACTCCCACTAATCAAGTCATTCTCAAGAAATTTAGCATTCCTTGATTCCACAAACCTAGTAGTATGTGATGGACAATAAAATCTGTATCCCTTAGACCGTTCGGCATATCCAACGAAATACCCACTTATGGTCCTAGGGTCTAGCTTCTTCTCTTGTGGATTATAGACTCTTACCTCAGACGGGCATCCCCAAATGCGTATATGTCGCAAACTCGGTTTCCAACCTTTCCACAATTCAAATGGTGTCTTAGAGACAGCCTTGGTTGGAACTCGGTTTAATATATACACTGCCGTCTTAAGGGCTTCATTCCACAAAGACTTAGGAAGCTTGGAGCTGCTAAGCATACTCCGCACCATGTCCAATAATGTTCGGTTTCTTCTTTCTGCCACACCATTTTGGTCCGGAGAACCAGGCATAGTGTATTGGGCAACAATCCCATGCTCTTGAAGAAACTTAGCAAAGGGACCAGGTGCTTGTCCATCATCAGTGTATCTACCATAGTATTCACCACCTCTATCAGACCTCACTATCTTTATTTGCTTACCGCATTGTTTCTCTACTTCAGCCTTAAATACCTTAAAGGCATCTAAAGCTTCATTTTTGTGATGAAGCAAGTAGAGATACATGTATCGTGAGTAGTCATCAATAAAGGTAATGAAATACCGTTGATCATATGCATCCATATCTGGACTACAAATATCCGTATGTATGATTTCTAATATGGCAGAACTCCTCTTGGCACCTTTCTTTGACACATTGGTCTGCTTTCCCTTTATGCAGTTTACACAAGTGTCAAAGTCAGTAAAATCAAGAGTACTAAGTACTCCATCAGTTACCAAGCGCTTGATTCTCTCAATGGAGATATGGCCTAATCTACGATGCCATAACATAGAGGATTCCTCATTCATAACACATCGCTTAATGCCAGCATGAACATGCATAGAAGTGTAAGAAGTGTCGTTTTGTAAATTAAGTTGAAAAAGACCATCTGTTAATGTACCATTTCCAACTATTTCAGATCTATAAGATAAACTGAACATAGTATCTGAAAAGTTAAAGGAAAATCCCAATGATACAAGCCTTGATACAGAAATTAAATTCCTTGAAAAACAAGGAATGTAAAATGTCCTTTCCAAATCCAAAACAAAACCACTACTTAAAACTAATTTGCATGTGCCAATCGCTTTCACATGTGAGCGCATCTTGTTGCCCGAATAGATGCATGACTCACTTCCTACTGGCTTCCTTAGGTTTGCTAATCCCTGCAAGGAATTAGTAACATGGATTGTAGAACCGGAGTCAATCCACCATGTGTTATGACTAACATCAACCATATTAGATTCAAAACAAACAAATGAGGATTGAGTACCTTTCTTTTCAAGCCATCTCTGATGTTTAAGGCAATCTTTCTTTATGTGCCCTTTCTTTTTACAGAAAAAGCATCTAGATTCCTTTTGATATCAGCTTGTGGAGGGATTTTTCCCTTCCCTTTAGTGTTGACTTGTTTTTTATTCTTTCCTTGCATGGCCAAATGCACACTATCCTTCGCTTCCATGGCAAGTCTACCCTCTTCTTGTACACACATGGTCATCAATTCATTAATTGACCATTTGTCCTTATGTGTGTTGTAAGAAATCTTAAAGGGTCCATACTGCGGTGGGAGCATGTTTAGGATGTAGTACACAAGGAAAGATTCAAACATCTCAACCTCAAGTGTTTTTAGTTGAGCCGCTATGTCCCTCATGTGCATGATTTGCTCATGCACACCACCAATTCTAGTGAGCTTCATGGATGAGAACTTCATTATCAAGGTGCTGGCCAACGCTTTGTCTGATGTTTCAAATTGTTCATCAATAGCTTTTAACAAAGCGCGCACATTGTTATACTGTTCCAATGATCCACGTATACCAGCCGAGATCTTGGTTTTTATGAACATTACGCAGAGACGATTAGATCGCTCCCATTTATCATAAAGACCAATATCATCTGGATGGCTGGTTGCATTAACCGCAGGTGGTTCATCCTTACGGATAGCATAATCAATGTCCATCCATCCTAAATGAAGGAGAATTCTCTCCTTCCACACCTTGTAATTATCACCCATCAATTCAGGAATGTCACATTTAAAGTCAGAGTAATTTACAGGTTGCATAGCTGCAAAATAAACATGCTTATGTCACTAAATTTTAGGCTATAAACTGTAGGACATGTGTACCAATGTAAACATGCAAAAATATGAATCACATGACATAAAATTGCCTGTGGGCTAAATTTTAATTCAAACAGACTCATATATCCTTATGATGAAGCTATTAAACTATATTCCTTTTCTTAATCCCTGTGGGCAAATTAAGAAAAATAATTCAATACTTCACCCTGATTAATCACTGTAAATATAATGGAAATTCATGTGGGACAAAATCTATCATATGACAGATGATTAATCACAATACTATATATGTGATGAAATACCTTAGGGCACATTTACCAATGTAAAACATGCAAGATATGAATCAAATGACATAAAATTGCCTGTGGGCTAAATTTTAATTCAAATAGATCCATATATCCTTATGAGGAAACTATTGAATTATATGCCTTTTCTTAATCCCTGTGGGCAAATTAAGAAAAATAATTCAACATTTCATCCTGATTGACCACATTAAATATAATAGAAATTCCTGTGGGATAAAGTCTATTATATTACATGTGATTAATCACAATTACTTATGTGATCCAAAACTCTTAATTTATAATTTTGTATAATCAAAGATGCTGTGGCCACTCTATGACTATACAAATTATAAGGATCACTAGTAAATGATGCAAAAATTTTCTTTCTTGTTATACATACGATTACATTATGCATCAAAATCAATATTGACAAAATGCAATTAAATTCTAAGCAAGCATGAAAAAACCTACAATCATTTCTTGCTTGAAAAACACCAAAACATGAGTCCATAATTGCCATTTTTCAAAACAACAATGGAATATATATCTATATATATATTTTCTTCCACATGAATCATTTAAATCAATGCATCCTTATTTCGAAAAATGGTAGTATTAAAAACTGTCATTCCAAATGCCAAAATTACTCACCCATGTGAGCAAATTAAATATTTCAAAGGCCATCAGTTTAAATTCAAATGTCCAAAATTGCAGTAAAATTCCTTTTTCATGTCAAAGGATATTTCAAAATACCAAGGCATCACTTATCGGTATGTTCAAAAAGCAAAATCGCAGCAGAAATACAAAGGTTCTGTTAAATTTTGACAGTCGCTTACAGAAATAGCAATAGCAATATTCAATCCTTTACTCTTCCTACAACACCCATTGCCTCAATCGGATAGACTGCCCGAGATAGCACCATTCTCTCAGGGTAGTAGATCCATGGCCAGAAGAAAACATAAGGCCAACATGAAAAATCAAGGATCCAAACGTTGAAGCACTCATTCTAATTGGGCTAAAGGGGCACCATAAATCGAGGTTCCAAATCTCACTAGATCTACTAACATCATAAAAATATGCAGACAAAAATTGTAGAAGCCCCAAAATGCATAGACAAAATCGTAGAAATTTGCAGACAGAAACAATGCAGCAAAAACCCAGAAAACCAAAACTAAGCATCAAGGCAGAGATCCAACCTTGCTCTGATACCAAATGTGAGAAATCTTACATGCATCAAAAACCAGATTGCACAAGCGGAAGCATGTAAAAATAGATCTCTTAATCTACAAATGTGCATGAAACAAAAATGCACAAATCAATTTTGAAAAATAGATAGAACTGGCCTCCAGCCATTGATGCCATTGATGCCTAAATGTTCCGGATCTTCTTTCACATGGGTGCTCTGTAGTCATGGTGTATGCAGACTATAAGCGACTGTGAAAGGGACCTGAACTGCTACACTTCCATTGATTCCTCGTGCCTTGTTCTCCCATCAAGAANTCTAGGCAGATAGCTTGTAAGAACAATTTTTTCTTATTTAATAAGAAGAACGTTAAGTTAAAGATTAACACTAATGTTAATAATAAGGTTATAGTTGATAATAATGATTTTTGACATAAGGTTAATAGAAAGTAATGAAGTGATAATGATAAAGAATTTGTACTATCATCTTCTAGTGAATATAGCTTTTTTCCAAATATTGGTGTTGTACCCATCTTTTTTTTACTTCATTCAAGCAGCAAAGACTTGATCCATTCATTGTTCTTTCTTCACTTGGCTCAAGCTTCTTCATCTTTTATAAAGGTTGAAGTCAATTGACATCAATATCTACCTTGAATCAACACCTTTTAGTGCTTGAAACTAATGAAATAATCATCCTACTTCGATGTGCTACCACCTTTGGCATTTCTCATCAAACTCAACATTTTCTTTGGCAATGATGAGCTTGGTGATGCTCAACATTAGCTTTAGCATCACCCAACCTTGGAAGTCCAAAAATAATCATTTTTGCGTTGTATTGAGCTTCAATAGACCTTTCAATAGTTGTAGTTAATGTTTGCAATGATGAGGTAGTGTCATATTTAGCTTTGAATCACAGAAACTCATTGCTTTCTCTCACTCATAGCTTATGTTAGCACTAACATTACTAGGGATATTAATAGATGTTTTGGACATCAATTATGAAAATTAGTGTTTCTAATATTAAATCTTTAGATTTTTGGATTCTTCCAATCTGATATCCATATCTCTCACACATCTTAAGAAGAACTCTTAGTCATTTATCTGAGTTTCTTATCTTTAGATCAAGATTAAAGCCTTTAGTAAACATTAAGAAAAAACTTCTATACTCATAAAAAATGTAGAATAATTTAAAAATTTATAAAGCAAAAGAAAACATTAGATCTTGGTTGAATTGCTGCTCTCAAAGCTCCCTTGAACATAATATAAACATGCAACATCCACATAGAAAAATGCAAGGGTGTTAAACCAATTAGTAGGGAAAACCATATTAATTTATTTTTCCTCTAGAGCATCATACAATTGGGCCTTGGATACAACTCATGAATTAAGGAGATACATGCTAATAACACATATAAATCATCCATTACTTTTAAAGTTTATATCAACCAATTGATAACATAACCTTAAGATATGAAGTTAGAAAACCATTCAATCATTTAGGTAATACTAATTAAAGAACTAACACTTGAAAAAATAAAGTACTAATGCTTTCTTATACACAAGCTCTAAGATATTAGGGCCATCATTTAGAGTAATGATAAGTTTCTTGTTTCTTAAGTTCTAAGGCTTGCTTTTCGGCTTGAGTACAACCACTCACCACTTAGTAAAAGATTAGATTAGAGGATCCACTTGGGGTAATGAACATTGAGCATTTAGGTAATATAACCTTTTTAATTCTTGATTAACACAATGAGTACCTTTTCTTTTATCCTTATTATGTATTTAACTAATGAGAAGTGGCTTAAGTTGTTAGCTTATTGTTTAAAAGGAATTTGTGGGTAAGAGGCTGTTAGTTTAAATTACACTTAAAGCACCAATATATGCCTTGTATCATCCATAGCATTCATGTTTTCGTCTTTGCAAGATGTTTCAAATCATACTAGATTTATCATTAGCTGCAACTAGTTCTTGAAGGATTAGAGGGAAAATATTTCATGTTCCCATTCCTAAATGGTATCATTCCATAACAAAGATGATGACACTTCATAAAAAATATTGTAAATATTGTAATAAGACCTGAAAGAATGTGTTATAATAAAAGACATATCTCTCACGATGACCTTTAGGGTTTAACCTAAGGTATTTATACCCAATAATTAGAGGTCATATTAGCATGGGTTGTGGAGATAGTAAAGGTGAGTAATAGGTGTTGGGTGAAGTGGGAAAAGAAGGTGATTGACCATCCTTTTAAACCAATTACATGTCTAACCATGGTGGCAATGTTGGATTTCCTTTAAAGGATAGATACCAAAGGAATATAACCCCACGAAACCCTCAAAGCATGACCCAAATATACTATTTCACATTAATAAAGTATTCTTTTCATTTTCTTCTATATTTTCCCTGTTATATTTCTTTATGCATAATGTTGAATGTTACATATATTTGATGTTTGCCATGACATCTAGGAACATGATGTCACATTTGGTATAAGAGCAAATGATGATCCAAGGATCACTTAGAATCAAGGGTCAACTACATTTTGGTGATGAACCATGGAGCCAGGAGCTAGGGAGAACTACAAATGTGCATCATGTTCAAGATTTATCATGTCAACCAATAAGATTCCTTCCCAATAACTTCCATGGATATCAATGACTAGGAGATTTTATTATGCTTTGATAAGGTACAATAATTACAAGAGATTTTAGTAAGACAAGGATAACTCTTACCCATCTTGTAGTGTTATTAGAAATTAATAAATTGATTAAGGTTATTCTTAAGTTCCTCTTCTAGGAGATTAGTAGCAAAAGATAAGCAACAAAATAAAAAATCAAAATGCCTAGAATTCAAACCCTAATGACAAGAGATCACTTAGAAATTTCACTATATCACTGTACATCGCCTCGAATGACTAGAATCAAGAAACTTCTTCTACTTATCAATCTTTATTGTTGGAGCAAGATAGCTATGAGAAGCTCTTTGGAATTTTCTACAAACATATTGATTTGGATTACTAGATTAATATGGAGTGAGATGAAACACAACTGTACCAATACATATTGCTAGAGTGATAACGAGTGATATGTCTGGCACTTTGATTTTTTCTCATAATATAAAAATATCGGTTCTCTTTCCTGGAATCTATATGAATCAATATATTAAATAATGATATTGATTGGTATCGTTGGAATCTATATGGATCGATATGATATGGATTGGTATCAACTGAATCTATCCTTAGTGATATAACCTACAACTCAAAAAATAAATGCTCAAAACAAGCCTGATTTAAGGGAAAATAATATCAAATATTCTCTAAACTTTGACCATAGTGATGTGATATATCAAAGACCAATATAAACCTCTAATACATACATGCAATTGGATTTGATATGTCATGTAACTTGATTTCATGACTTCTACATTCAAATTGAGCAACCATGGCTTTATAATGATGGGTGTGTAACTTGACATTGAATTAGACATCACATGGATATGAAAACATTAATAACATGCCTAGATGTACTTTACATATGTTGGAATAAATAGAGGCTTAAATATTATTGGGATTATAGGTTAAATTAAACATCAATTTATCAATAACACAGAGCATAAACCTAATCTTAGATGCCATTCATTCTAAAACATAAATCTAACATTGAATACCTCATAATGTTGAAAGAAATATTCCTAAATTCCTATCTTCTTGGTGGAGGAAAAAGCACAAATAACACTCATGAATTAAGGGCTCTTAACCTAAATGCATTTATCAAACACTTATCAAAATCATTCATGATAATAATTGAGACAAGGACATGAAACATAATAGTATTTAAAAAAACTAAATTTAGCATATTTTTGGATTCATGAGAAGATCTCCTTCATCATCAATCTTTGTAAGAAAATTTGAAAGAAATGGTTTTTGAGAATAATTGTGAGAATATGAGAAATTTGTGAGAAAAGTATGAGAAACAAATATGAGAATTGGGCCTTGCAAAATTCATGATGAGAGGGCTTAATTGTTGGCTACAAGAATGTGAGAAAAGTGGGCACCTACACTAACAAATTGGTAGCCACTCAAATGGATAAAAGAAAATCTTCACTTAATTCATCTTGAAAATCTCATTGTTCCATTGTACATTTTAATGAGGCTTATGACATCCTTTTATAGCTTAAGAAGTGGAGAGGTGTTACAACTTCTATTCATGTGGGATAAATTTTCTTCTTTTTTTCTTATCATAAACTATGTTGTTCTAATATTTTCTACCACTTTTGATTGGCTTTTTTCAGCTTCTTTTAATGCATAAAAATTATAACATCTACTTGACATCAAATACAAATGGAAAACAAAGACAAAATTTGGGCATTGCCCAAAATCATGAAATCTCCCATGAGGTTAGTAGCCATAGTTTAAGTCTTATAAAAATTTATCTCATTCAAGAACTTATTACCCATCCCTACCTAATACCTATGCATTAGTAAGTTTAAGGGAGTCAACATAGCCCTTAGGTTCCCTTTATTCCTACTTAACTAGTATAGGCATGATGCTAGAGCATAGGTTTGCACTAGATCAATGTCAAAATTATAAAGGATATATATATTAAAATTTTATCCTTGAGTTCGTTTATCATTTATAATCAAGCTTAAGTCACCTAGAAATCCTCATTTCATCAATAAATTGATGTATTGAGGCATAATTTAGTAAAATATGCTATTTGAGTCCTTTAAAATCATATAAATTCAACTTAGTAATTTCACTTTAAGATCATGCCCAACACATAGCACTTGTTGAGACAATTTCAATGGTATAAATTTTGTCCTGATTGGACTTACAATTTGGAAGATATTACCATTAGAAAATTTTCCATGTGTGCCTTAAAAATAATGAATTAATTAATTAAAAAATAAGGGTAAAAATTTTAGGATTGAGAATCAAACCTACAAACTTCTACTAGGCAAATCAAAATCTTACCATTAATGCACCAACCACCATGTTAACTACCTATTTTGTGTTAATTATTTTAATAATAAAAGGTGAAAAAAAATCATAAAGTCAAAATTTTGGGACTTGGAATTGAAGACCTTACACTTTTCAAACATAAGCCTTAATTACTCTTCAAATAGCCACCAAAGCTAATTAGCTTAGTGTGCTTTTACAGTATCTTTCTTTTAAATAGATTAAAATTTTAAAATTCTAAATTAAAAAATTACTGAAAAATTACTTTAAAAATTATCTATATGTGGTCATGCTTGACCAACTAGTCAAATTGATGAAAAACCATAAACCAATCTACATGGGTTCATGTGGCCCATCTAGCCACGTCCATTGTACATCCCATGATCATCTTAACCATGCTTATGTGTGTTCTTAGGTCTCATTCTTGCTTGCTAGTGGGTACCGGATGGGACCCAGAGATATATGTTTAAATGATATAAAAAATATTTCATGTGTTAAAAAACTTGGGTAGAATAGTGGTATGTAGTTGCTATTATAAGTACAAGGTTGTGTGTTTGATTCTTTTGTATATGTATGTATGCCATGCATACTCACATCTACTATGCATTTGTTACATAGCAGATTTGCCTCAAATTGATGGTTTAGAAGCAATTTAGATAAAATATTCATAATTAAGCATGTTCAACCTAGAGTAGTACTAGGATGGGTGACCTCTTTAGAAGTTCTCATGTAGTCTTGAAATTTGTGCCAAAATTTTTGAACTTTGGAAGCCATAACTTTTAACACCAAAATCCTTTTTTAGTAAACGAAGAGTTGTTTCCAGTATATTTTGATGTATTGCATACAATAGCATAATTATATTTTACCTACAGAGCTCCAAAAAATAGTTTTAAATCCTTGTCCCAAATTTGCACCTCAAGATCCTTGGAAGTTCAATTTAGCATAACTCAAGCATATGATGTTTGTTTCTAACATATGAATAGTTGTTTCTAATATTTTTCAAACTTCTAAATCAAATGGTGAGGTCATATTAATCATTTATATAGAAAATAATTAGGTAGTATCTTAAAATGTATCTTAAAAGGTCATACCTTAGATCGACTAATCATGCCTAATAATTTAATTATTAGGACTATTAGAGTTGGTGCAATGGAAGGCTTGGAGTGAATGCAACCTTTAAATTTTTGTTTCTAGACACTAATAAGAAAAATTCATATCTCTCATATGGTAATGAATTAGACTTCATATGATCCACCATTGAAACACTTATGAAAAATGTGATAATATAAAACAAAAAAAGATAGTAAAATCTTTCTAAAAATTTTTCATCATAGGCTAATCATTCTATGTTGTCCAAATTTTTCTTATTTCTAATAGGTACAACCAAACCTACAATAACTCGATTTTTCTAAACACTATCTTTAGGTTTCTTAATTCTAACCTATATAGAGTTTAATTAGCTTTACAAGACTATGTAGCACATGCTTTGAATCATCATATTTTGAGAGAAATAATTCAATCAATTTAGGTGTTTGAAACAAACCTTGAAGGCATTTCAACAAACACTTGAGAAATCATCTTGAATTGGTATGAAATGATATATTTGATATATTGAGCACTAAAACTAGATGAAATGGGTTGAAATAGATGATATATACCTATTTTCTTAATACAATGATAAAAGGTTGAGATACTAATAGGCTAGAAATATTAAGATCAATTAAAATGGATGAAATACATGATATGCTACTATACATGAATCTTCATTCAATATCCAAATATAATAAGGGCCTCAAAGAAAAGCTTAAGAGATAAAATAAACAAGGAGGTAAATTAAACAAATTTCCTCATGAGAAGGTGCTAAAGGAGTACTCTTTACTTTACTCCACATGATGGAGGAGTTTATAGGAGGTGCTTAAAGAGCACTCTTAACTCTACTTCCAATGTTGGAGAAGTTCCTAAGAGATGCTCACAGAGTACTCTTCACTTTACTCTAAGTGGAGGAGTTTCTCACATTCTCTCATTTAATATCAAGATTGGAATAATGTAGAAGTTTAGACGTGGATGTGTTTAAGAGCACACTCCATATGTTAGGGAGTTCCCACCTCTTTCTCAACTAAAGATGTCCACTTGATTATCTCTTTTCCTTCACTCTTCATTAAATACATATCCATAAACCTTTTTATTAGAGGGTGATTAAATTAACCTTGGTTAGGGTATGCAATCTAGGTTAGGCCAAGGTTGGGTTAGGATTAGATGAGGGTAGGTAACCCATATGAGCACACCAACCCACTACCTTATACATAGGGTATGTAAGATTGACTACCAATTTAAACACATGGATGTGTACATAATTTACAACATAATTTTGGAAAATATAATTCCTAACCATATAGACTTATATGTGTATATAAGATACATGACTTATGAACTTCAACATAAAACAAGAAGAGGTCCACTTCAAAAGTTCTTTTTCATTGCCATTCAATTCATGATCTTCATTTTTTTTTTACTTACATCTTCATTAATCACAATCTCTTGATGCTATATAAAACATGAAACACATAAGCATCCTAGGCAGTTTCTAACAACGACTACCAAATTTAATCCATTAGGGCCATTTTTAGTCTTAATTTTAGGGGGTTAGAATATGCAAATAGATAAACCTAAGTCATCAACCCTTAGTGTTTNGGGTGTTGTAGAAAGATCATTAGGAGTCTAGGATGCATAGCCATATTAGTATAGACCCAATGAATTGAGCAGTTGAGAGAATTAGTTAGTGTATAAAACTAGCAACAAAGATGTATACCAATTCAACTAGAACCTAGATTTAATAGCAAACATCAACCATCATGAAGAATCATAATCTTGTTTCAACAAGATGTATGATAACCATAAGGAGAAATGACCTAGGAGAGAATCCAAGAACAAGAATGAAGGTTGCAATATACAATGTGCTTGCAAGGTACCTAGTCAATGGTGTCCACCTCAGGCCTTGGGCTAGCATGAGTATTGATATTCACACATTCTTATAAAATTACAAGATTTGCATGTTGATGTTCTATGACTACAAGAAGTTCTGCCATGGGAATTTCTATATCAATTTCAATTGAAATTAAGAAAGTTGAGATATGAAGGAGTTTACAAGAAAAAGTATTCATGTGATGGTTCTTTCTTTGATCCATATTAATTAGCCTATTATAAAAACCACAATATGGATGGTTGTGGGATCTTTTATAAATAATCCAAGTTCAAGTTGATACAAAGATTTGAATGGAGCTTATACAACATGATTTTTGAAATTTTGGAACTTCAAGTCATGTGAAAGAAAGAATGATCAAGATTCCAAAGAAGTCACATAGCCTTGGCATTGATAGTTAACATACAATCATCAAGAAGATATGTATGTGTGTCAACATGCATTTGATTATCAAACTAACATATTCATATGTTATAATTTGTTAAGTGGCCTACTTGATTAACTGATGAGTGGCGAGGTACCCCTACACTCAACCATATGAATATGAGCATTTCACGCATGATCTGATTGAACTCCATGGACTAAGTGCTTACGCACCTTAATGGAACACTCAAGGTTAATCAATTGTTTTCTTCCCAAACTTACTTGTATTGTCATAGTTGTATGGTTAAGTAAGCTTGAGGTATGTGATTTTTATAGATTTTTCCTTTTTATGTCTTCTGCTAACAAGGAGAGGAAGAGAAAACTAAGTAACTAACTTACATTAACTAGTTTCTAATTTTTCCTAACACTAGTATCCGTTCCCACTTGCCATACACATCTTGAACCAGTGCAACACTACTAGGATTACCAAACACTAATCGTTACTGGGTTACCAAGCACTACACGCATGCTCGAAGCGGTCGTACTGAGTGTACTTAACTAATAGGGTCAAGGGTTGAGAGAGAAATTAGTTAACTAGGAAAGCATTAAACATTCAATAATAATTAATTACTAATTAGCTTAATCTGTATGTTGCAAGGTTTATCATAAAGTTCATCTTTATTGCCATACACAAATGTGTGCTTAGGAACAAATTGCTCAAATAAAGATCTGTTCACTCTATGACTCCTACTGTGGGCACACAAAAATTATTCTAACTCTGGAATGACTAAACTACAAGAATTTGGCTAAGGGTTTAAGTCTAACTATCGGGAACAAAGGGTGTCACCTCTTATTTATAGAAGATGAGATAGGACACGATATCACGTATGCGATATCTCAGTTCATCATGCCCCCATGACTGAATGAAAACTCATCCTCAAGTTCCTTACAAAATATTGGGAAGGTATGGGATTATTGACTTGAATGATAGTAGTGGTGAATGGGGTAACATGTGAACAAATCAACATTACAATACATGGAAACATTAGTGTTCATAACACAAGAGTGAACACTATATACCTTTGACATCCAGCCTTATTTGGCAGCTGAGAGAGAAGAGAGAGAGAGAGAAAAGGAGAAGACATGTTGCTACCGATGCCAAGATTGTGCTTTTTGTTGTTCATCCATAATCATGCCATCAATCTTGTTTCTTGCACAACTCTTCTAGCACCAGTCCATCTTGAGTGTTTCCTCCAGATCCAATCCATTTTTATATGATTGCCATCTGCACACACAAAAAATTCACATATGAGCAAGGATAAGTAAATTACAATATAGTTGATACCTTGCTTTGGTGTAAGGTCCATTGGCTAAGTTGTGATATGGCCGATACAGATTCTAGAGATATAACACTGGAGACTACCTAAGGTGTAGGGGTTGGGAAAATTTGAAAAAATTGGACTAGAGCCCCCATGACTAAGAGCAATCCTCCGATAGCAATAGAATGGAAAACGATAAGGAATAAGAAAGATGGAGAAAAATAAACAACGGCAAGGCTGATAAAATGGATGTCAGAGGTGGAAATGAACAAAAAAATTGTTGATTGTAGAAATATCTAAGGAAAAGAAGTTAACTGATGCACTAGATAGGAATGCTAGTGGGTCCTCCCCAAAGCAGGCTCATGCCTTTTATGCCCTGACAAACCCACATTTAAAGAGTCCGTAGGCTCTAGAAATGTTATGTGGGAGCAAGAGTTAAAGACTTAACCCCAAGAATTCACCAAAGAGCAAAAAAATGTATCAACAAAAATATATACTATTGATACAACCGGCAATGAGGTGGAGAATAGAGAAAGAATGATGGGAAGAAGAGAATGGAATGGAGTCCCAAGAACAAGGTGTTGTATAGTCCCTTGTGTATTTATGGTTAATGTGACTAAGTAGATCTCATTCCAAATCCAGCATCAAACAATCCACATCCAGTGACTTCGCATTAATACACTTGGCCAATCTATCCACTTGAAGTAACAAGAATGCTTCTACCAAAGAGTCACCATGATTCCAAGGGAACAAGAAAGGGACAAGTAGGAAGTGAGAAAGGGCCTTAGTTAGAGCAAACATGTTTGTTTAGTTTCATAACCAATGCTTGTAGCCTATATGATTATTTTGTGTAAGGGATGTGCTTTGAATTCTCACTATTTTTTTTTATTATTATTATGTAAGAACCACA
This sequence comes from Gnetum montanum, assembly GCA_015680685.1. Lineage (NCBI taxonomy): Eukaryota > Viridiplantae > Streptophyta > Gnetopsida > Gnetales > Gnetaceae > Gnetum > Gnetum montanum. The sequence continues at coordinate 58,064 of MNCI01008319.1, read as the reverse complement.
CCATGCAAAGACTTATTTTTATTAGCTCAGCTTCCCGATAATGGAGCAATGCTAGAATGGTAAGGAAAAATCAAGAAGAAAACATCCAAGCACCCAAGAGAATGGTCAGCACAAATGCATCAAATCCCCTTGAAGTCACATCCTTTTCAATCCTTGAGTCCTTCCTTAGTTTGAGAAATGCCCAATCACCAATTCGTTAATAGTTTTATTATTAAGAAAGGGACTGTACAATTCCAAGCTAAGAGAGACCATAGAAATTCATGAATGCATGGATGACGTGAAATCATTGCTTGTTATATCAAAAGAGCCATACCTTAGTATCAACATGTTAACTCAAAGGTAAAAACCAAACATTAGCAATTAATAGAATACAGTTCATACCACTATCAGGAGCACTTATTAGGTGACGAATCTAACAAAACAAACAAAAATAAAAACAAGCAAAATAAACAATCACACAAAGAAGTGAAAAAGTATAACGATGTTGCAAAATAGAAACAAGAAAAGTTAAAGAAATTTATAAAAAAAATGTGTAAAACAAAAACTTAAAAAAATAACTGAGGGCCTCAATTGGTTAGCAGAAGTGGCCATCTCCCCCATGACTAAGTTGGAAGGGGGAGATTTAAAATAGTGAGTAGGGTCATCCCTTCTCAGAGGTATTATGTGCACTGACCATTCTAAATTCATGGAAAGGTTTGGTCTATTGCACATTGACTAACAATCTCTTATTAAGGCTCTTGTCTGACTTTTTTAGGAATTTCCAACTTCCCCTAGTTGATGTTTTCCAGGTTAAGATTTGGAAGTTGGTGACGAACTTGTTGTAGTGCATCTATGCTTTCGATGTAGGCACAAGTTATTCCCTCAGTTAATTCCATGCACGTTAGTGAGTTGCTATCTTGATCAGCTATCAGCCACTTGGTGTCTTCTTGTTATGTGGCTACTACATACATGCACTTTTTTCTATTAATGTCTTGTGCACACTGGTTGCATGCAGGCAATGCTGAACTTTACACCACCCATGATTTCTTCACACAATCACACCTTGTATCACTGTATGTGATGCATGGAACCTTCTTCTTCTTGATCTTTCCAAAAGTTTTCTTTTTAGATATTTCCAGGGAAAGATTACGGATTCCTAGGTGTGCATCTATAGTACTTAGCCATGCCCTCCCCATTATTATTGGGAAGTCCCCTTTACCATTGTTCACTTGTATCACTAGGAAATCAGCTGGGTATGACCACCCACACACATAGTGGTAACGATGTCCTCCACCAGTCCCAAGGGAATAGTGACGGACTGGGCAGCTAGCTTTAGGAGAATATTGCTCTTCCTTAATGGAGACAGGTTCTAGGCTTTGTACATCTCTTGTGATATTAAGTTGACTTCGGAACCTGACTCCAGAAGAGCTTTACATGGCTCATTCCCAATAATTTGGAGATAGATTAGAGGGCTTCCAAGATTAGAGAATTTCCTGGGAAGGTGGCCAACCTTAATCCAGTTAGTAACTACATGTGTTAACATAACTGTATGCATTGAGCTTAGTGTTTGGTTTGAAGGGAGCTCTGAAGCCTTATTTGATGGGGAGGCATTCAAAGGTTCAACTGCTTGTCGTTGTGAGGGCTTGGTTGGACTATTGGTTCTGAACAAAAGTCTTCTCTTCATACAGTTTTTAGAACTAGCAATGGGTTGAAGATTTACATTCCTCATGGCATTACATTGCTGTGGTTGAGTAGAGAGTTCCCCTTGCATTGCTAGAGAGGGTGGTAATGGAGCCATTGCTGTGAGAGTTGCAGATGGATTCAAAGGAAGGTATGTTTGTGGGTTATCTCCCCTAGGAGAAGGATTTCTCTAATACTCATGAGCTTGGTAGTGATGTTATGGTGTAATGTGATCAACAAAGCCACATGGAGAGATTGGATGCTGCAGCCATATGGGTCTGGTTTCCGGTAGGGGTATTATTGCCTTGGTGGTGGCATCCCCCATGACTGTGGGTATTGCCACTGTTAATGTTGCTCAACAGGTTGTGGTGGAGTTCCACTTGGGTAATATGTTGAAGATTGGTGGAACTGCCTTGGGTTACCTTGGGGATAAGGTAACCATTGGGGTGCTTGCCGTTTGTTAAGTCATGGGTTGAGTGCATACACCCCAGATTCTTGTAGATGTGAGATAACTGGGAAACATCCCTTAGGATGGTCATATTGGCATATCTCGCATCCACCATCATTGTCCATGTCTGAATCCACAACCTCTTCTGTGATGGCCATTTTTCCCTTACCCTTGTTATGTGCATTATTCGCATCTCTCTTTTTATTTTTTCCATGGTTACTACCTCGCTCCCTAGACTCCTCTACAATTTTGAGAATAGTTTCAAACCTACTATCCAGGGAGTCCCACATCTAGTCTACCTTTGCCGATAATTCTGTTGTTAACCTTTGCAATAGAAAATTTTTCCTATTCACCATCTCTTCGAGTGGTGACTCTTCCTCCTCCTCACAAAATCTCACTCCCCTTTTTCAAAGGGAAGGATCTCGATTGTATTCTTTCGTACATTCTCTCTTTCATAGCTCACCTTCTTCCTTGGCTACCTGCTCTAGCAATCTATGAATTTGATGAGACCTAAGCTATGATAATCTTCCTTGGGCATACATCCCAAGGGTTCTTCTTGTTTCATGCCTAAGTCCATCCACTAGATGGCGTAGTTGATCCTGCTATGAATAACCATGGCTAGGGCAATGATGTAACAGTGCATAATAGCGGCCCATGGCAGCATCCAAGGATGCATGATTTCCTTGCTTCCATCCTTGGATTTGCTTTTGTAGGCTAGACACTCAGGAGTACATTTTGTACTTATCATTGAACAATTCTAACATTGTACTCCACCTCCAAATGGATTCTGGTTCTAAGGACCAGTACCAGCTTTTAACTTCTTTCACTAGTGTCCTTGGGAACAACTTCAGTTTTTGCCATTCGTTCTCTATGTTTTGCAAGGCACATGCATCGTGAAATGCTTGTAAATGATCTTGAGGATCAATGTTGTATCCCCTTTCAAATCATGGGATGTTGTTCATGTCTAACCTCTTAATCCTACTATCCTTTTGGTGCCTTGTTGGAACTCTTACGAACTCCGTTATCATTGAAACTTGGGAGTATGTTTGGTACTTATCATTGAATAGTTCTAACATTGTACTCCACCTCCAGATGGATTCTGGTTCTAAGGACCAGTACCAGCTTTCAGCTTCTTTCACAAGTGTCCTTGGGAACAACTTCAATTTTTTCCATTCATTCTCTATGTTCTGCAAGGCACATGCATCATTGAATGCTTGTAAATAATCTTAAGGATCAGCGTTGTATCTTATTTCAAATCATGGGATGTTGTTCATGTCTAACCTCTTGATCTTACTATCCTTTTGGTGCCTTTTTGGAACTCTTACGGCCTCCATTATATCTAGCATGCTTCTAGTTGTCAGTAGGGGTTCTTCGTGATCATCTCATTCATAGCATCTATGGTGTCTACACGGTTCCCTACTCTCCCTTCTTCTATGCCTTGATTTCTTAGAGGGTCCTCGTCCTTATTCTCGATTGTCTCATCGATGTTTTTCACTCTGTTTTCCTTTATCCTCAAGATTAGGTTCCTTATGATTACATCCAAACACTAAAGGAGAGGGTGAAGGTGATGATGAAGGTGAAGAAGAAGGAGAACCATTGCATGACGATGTTTTCTATCTTCTCTTCAGTGGTCTTGGCCCTGATTGTGATCACGATCAAAACATCCATCCTTATCGTGTTTTTGTGTTCCCTCATTGAACACTTCGTGTTCATGGGTATCAGAACCAGGGTTGTGAATAGTGGAGTGGAGGTTCTAATACACCGCCTCCTAACCATCATTAGGAGGGGGAACATCATTTCATGGAGAACCTATTGAAGCAGGTTCACCACCCTCAATTTCACTCAAGATGTGCTGAGCGTTATGGGACCATTTACCCTTCAAGGATGTATGGTATCTCTCCTGTCGCAAGTTCCTTTAATGTTGCGCTTCTGTGGGATGATAGTCCCTTGTTTTATGATCACATGCAACGTATTCTACATATAAAAGTGGCATGTCTATTCATGTGAGAGCACGAAGGAGCATGTTGGGGATTGATCAGTCTGGAGGCAACACTATGTTACCCTCCAAGTCCCTCCAATGCAGTTGTTCATCTTGGTAAAGAATAAAGGTGAAATCAGGTACATACTCATTGTGATGAAGATATACCACACAAAATTGTTGAGGAACTGGAGGATCTTGGTTATGTGTAGTATGCTGCCGACTGTCTCTTGTGTTAGTCCTAGGCAATGAAGTGCTCTTATGCGAAGAAGAAGACATCTTGTCTTATTTGGTGTGCAATGTACCATTATCTTATCTTTCTTCTATTAACCCTAAGGGTTTGTTCTAGTGTTCTAATGATATGAATGATTTCCTATGTTCCACATAGGACACAAACAACTAAGTCCCAGACAACGACACCAATGATGAGTGGCAAGGTATCCCTACACTCAACCATACGAATACAAGCGTTTCATGTGCGATTTGGTCGAACTCCAAGGACTAAGTGCTTACGTGCCTTAATGGAACACTCAGGGTTAATCAATCATTATCTTCCTAAACTTACTTGTATTGTCACAATTGTATGGTTAAGTAAGCTTGAGGTATGTGATTTTTATAGCTTTTGCCTTTTTATGTCTTCTACTAACAAGGAGAGGAAGAGAAAACTAAGTAATTAACTTACATTAACTAGCTTCTAATTGTTCCTAACACCAGTATCCATTCCCACTTATCGTACACATCCTAAACCAGTGCAACACTACTAGGATTACAAAATGCTAATCGTTATTGGGTTACCAAGCGCTACACGCATGCTCGAAGCGGCATACTGAGTGTACTTAACTAAGAGGGTCAAGGGTTGAGAGAGAAATTAGTTAACTAGGAAAGCGTTAAACATTTAATAATAATTAATTACTAATTAGCTTAATCTATATGCTGCAAGGTTTATCATAAAGTTCATCGTTATTGCCGTACAAAAATGTGTGCTCAGGTACAAATTGCTCGAATAAAGATCTGTTCACTCTATGACTCCTACTGTGGGCACACAGAAATTATTCTAACTCTAGAATGACTAAACTGCAAGAATTTGGCTAAGGGTTTAATTCTAACTATCGAGAACAAAGGGCGCTACCTCTTATTTATAGAAGATGAGGCAAGATGCAATATCGCATACGCAATATCGCGTTGCGGATGCAATATTGCGTACGCGATATCGTGGCTCATCATTAACCAAATCAAGGAAAGCTTGAAGAATAAGCTAGTCCTAAATCTTATCAATATTAACTAGTTCCATTTATCATTAATGGATATTTTAATGAAAAATTTAAAAGTGGTGTTCATCAATTCCTAAAATACAAAAGAGTAAAAAAGTTGATGGAAGAGGAAACTGAATTGAAAAAGATGTTTCCATCAATTCATCATGAAATTCCATTGGCTAGTGCATATTATGTCTATTGTGAGTCTTTAGTAGACAAGTCAAATCCTAGAATTTGAGAATAGATGATGTTTGTAGAAAGCATTCATCAAGAACCATGATTTACTAATAATGTTGTCGTAACTATTGAAGATGGATCAATATTCTTCTTCACCAAGACTCTAGATTATGTTTGGTATGATACCTAATTCTTTCAAGTCACCAAGTTATTGGAGTTAATTCCTAAGGAAGAAGTTGAGAAGCAAGATCAAGCGCTAACATTACAAACATGGCCATCAAAACATATATCCCTTATGAAAGAACTACAACTACTTCCATTAATCCCAAAGCTTAATGAAGATTAGAGAGTTTCTTAATCTTTCTTTTATTTATGATCATGTTATTTTTTTATAATTTAATTTATATTTTAATTAGGAAGGTAAAATATTTTTAGATAATACAAGTGGGAAAAATGATTTGCCTACCTTCACTTAGGTAACTAAGAGATACAAGATGTGCATAGTGTATTCTTGTTAGGACTAGTGATTGGTGGTTAGTAAATCTTGAAATTACCCCTTGTCATTACCTTAGAGAATAAGGTAAGTATTAACATGATAAAATTTATTTGCCTAGATATTTTTCTTGCTTAATATATTTCATTTTCATAATAAGTAAAAGAGCATTAGGATATTTAACCTTAAGTTAAAAGAAAAAATCAAAGCATTAGAGTAGTCAAGCATGGTGGGAGTACTAGAGGTGGAGTAAAGATCATGGACACATTTGAGGATGAACAAAAGCTAGGGTAAGAGGAAATATTAGATTGTCACATTCCCATTTCTAAATGATGCCATTCCATAACAAAGATAGTGTCACTTCATAACAAATATTATAATAAGACCTGAAAGAACACATTATAAATTAAGATTTGAAAGTGTGTATTGTACTAATGGGCATGTCTTTTGACATGACCTTTGGGAGTTTGACCTAAGGCATTTATGCCCAGGCATTAGAGGTTGTATCAACATGGGTTACAAAGCTAGTAAAGGTGAGTAATGGGTGCTAAGTGAAGTGGGATACAAAGGTGATTGGTCATACGTTTTGGCTGGTTATAAGTCTAACTCTAGTGGTAGTGCTAGATTGCTTTTAAGGGATTGATGCCAAAGGAAGATAACCCAAAAGAACCCTTAGAGTATGACCCAAATACACTATTCCATATTAATAAAGCATTTTTTTCATTTCCTTTTACATTTCCCTATTATATTCTTTGCCCATAATGTCAAATGTTACGTATATTTGACATTTCCATGATATTCAAGAATGAAATGTCACAAAATAAATAACATTAAGTTTAATGACTAGTAGAGATTGTTGGCTCTATAATTCTTCTAAGGCATTGTATTAGCTATATGCTTTAAGATGTACCAATAGTCAAATTGTGTTAGGTTCTAACACCTCCCCATATATAAGGGTGAGTGGGGGGTATTGGAAGTTCGAAATAATTGTAATATAGGTACTGATGAGTGGCGAGGTACCCCTACACTCAACCATACAAATACGAGCATTTTCACGTGCGATCCGGTCGAACTCTGCAGACAAACTAGCTGTGGCACCTAGATAGTTATCCTTAGGTTGCATTTCGCTGTCTTTCCACCTAGACTAGTATTATATTTGTCACATATGGTTTAGTCCAGAGTGAGGTGTATGATGGGTTTTCTAATCTAATGCTACTCCTAAAGGCAATGGAAAGTAATATTAACTACTCTAGAGGAGAGAGGGTAAGAGAATATAATCTAGCCTAAGTGCGATGAGCATCTGTTCCTTGATTATCCGTACACATCTTGGACTTCGTGCATGACTACCACTGGGATTACCAAGTGCAGATCCTAGGTACGCCACTGGGTTACCGAGTAGTCACACTTAAATGCTCGTAATCAAGTCATACTCATTCCGCGGTTTAACATGAGATAAGGGTGAGAGAGACTAATTAGGAAAGCAGTAAATAATAATTAAATAAATAAATAAACAAAGTAAATGCTGCAATGATGAATTAATCTTGATCTTCATTTCCAATCATGTGCATGTCCAAGTATGTCACACTCGAATAAAGAATGTTGTACAATTACATTCACCACACTGCAGGCATACACGGGAAAAATAATCTATCTATGGAGGGATCAAACTACCAGAGTTTAGCTACAATCTAACTCTAATGTGTGAAACAAGGGAGATTCGCCTCTTATTTATAGAACTGGCGGAAGATTGCGATATCGTGTACGCGATATCGTGGGGGATGCGATATCGCGGCTGATGCAATATCACGTCCCATCATACCCCCACGACTGAATGAAAACTCGTCCTCGAGTTACAGTGATTACAAAGTGGATAGGTATGGGATTATTAGATGAAAAAAATGAATGATGCTGCAGTGTGGGAAGGAAACAAAATAAATACACAACACATAGAATATGCTACAACTACAAAAATTTGGAACTCATGTAGTTCCTGGTGGCGGTGGCTCCTCCATTGGTGCCTTTTCTTTGTCTTGTGCTCCAGGTTTTGAGGCTTTATGGTGTTGAAGTATGGCANCATGCCATGTTAATATCAGGGTGCCCAAGGTCAGAGTTCGAGCAGTAGGTAGCAACCATCCACATCAAATACGAAGCAGAATTTGCAGAATGTAAGAAGTTGTTGGAAAAACTAGATGTTGCAAATTCTGAACTTGAGGTGGTAAAAGCTAACTACCAGGGACAAAAATATGTTGCAAAAGAATTGGCTTANCTTTTGCAACATATTTTTGTCCCTGGTAGTTAGCTTTTACCACCTCAAGTTCAGAATTTGCAACATCTAGTTTTTCCAACAACTTCTTACATTCTGCAAATTCTGCTTCGTATTTGATGTGGATGGTTGCTACCTACTGCTCGAACTCTGACCTTGGGCACCCTGATATTAACATGGCATGGTTGGAATATCTTAGGTTTTTCTACTCCATGTACTCTGTCAAGTCTTGAATCTGCAAGTCCCAACTCTTAACTCCCACTTGGTGGGCGAAGGCATATGTGTCCAATATGGCCCACCAATCAGTGTGTTAAGCACTAATAGTGTTGATTTGGGCCTTGGCCATATGGATCTCCTTTTCAAGGATCTGTTTATACATCCCCACCTAATCGCAAAAGTGCTCCTTTAGCTTCTCATGTCGTTTAGCCTCCTTCTACCATGCGCTTATCTCAATTGCTAACTTTTGACGAATGGCATGTACCTCCTCCATCAAGAGGGTTTGATTTTCTTTAGCTAAATGGCTCACGTCATGGTTGACTTGGATGAATTTTTCTTGTAATTGATGAAAGTGTTCATCGAGAATGTTCTTTTGCTTTTCTACAATGGTCAATCGAAGATTGTTTGCAACCATCTGCTTGTTTTCTTCCTGTAAAGCTTTGAGTGCCTTAAAATGTGCATGCGTTTGCGCTTGTGCTACGGAGGCATCCCAAATAGCCTTCTCCTTTTCATCCACCATCCTTTTATTCTCTAAAATTAACTTTGTTAGTTGCTCGATTCTAAAGTTTTCTAGCTGGTCTACGGGAACAAATTGCAAAGGGTCCCGCTGTGCTGCTTGTAAGGCCACAAGCTGCTCTTATAGTTTCTACACTTCAACTTTAGCATGCTCTTCCCTTACTTCTATTAAGATCAGCTTCCCCTTTTTGGAAATGAGGTCTAACTAAATTGTTGTTACATCTTGAGGGATGTCGAACAGGGACGTCATTACTTGCCCTTTTTGAAGCAATCTACCAAGCGCATCCTCATGTTCCGCAGAAGTCATTGAGGTTCCGGCCAAATTTTGAGCATCCTGTACTCTCTACCAGTGGCGCAATAGGTATGTTGAAGGATTCTTTCATGTGGTCTACGACCACATCTGCAGCTCCTATGACATTCTATTGTTGCATGACCACCAGAATGGCCCCTTCACCAGTCTCTAATTGCACCTGGAAAGATGCCATGTTACCTGAGATCTGTTGTGACCATCTACTTTCCCCTCCTCTTGTGTGAATGGATACTTCCCCCCTTGTGTGATCCAATGAAACAATAGGCTGCCTGGCATCATCGATGACACAGAAGAGGTTTTCATCATCACGACTTCCCCAACTGACCGTCTCAGTGATGGCCCTAAGATGGCTCATCAACGGTCTGTAGTCTTGTGGTGGTGGTGGTTGATCCTAGCTTGTGTTAGGCCCTACTTCCTATTGTTGGCTGGAACCCGTGGCTGGAGGTTGACTGGGTCTAGCCATATGTTCTTCTTCTTATCCTGGTCCTAGCTCTTTGCCAGTGCTTTTTCTTGGAGCTAGCACCTTTAGTAATTCAACATATGAAGTATTTTGGGCTTTTCAGAGGACATCATTGGTGCATCCCCGAATACCAGCATGTCGACAAAGCTTTCTGATAAGATAGGGGATAGGCAGTGCCATCTTCCCTGTCTTTCATTCTTTGAACCGCCTCAGGATCTCCGTCAAATATAGATGGGGTAGGTTAGCGTTAACCTTTTCCATCAACACTGCACATCCTCTAGCCGCATACATTGATATTCTTTTGAGGCCCTTTGTGGGGAAGAGGTGATATGTTCCAATTTTGAAATAAACCCTCTCTTCCGTCGTTAATTCACCAAATGCTTTATCCCTACCATAAGCCTTCTCTAACCAATTCTTTCGCACATCAAGGTCTGAATGGATGGATAACCGAGCAACTTGGGGCCTTGTATTCGGAATGTTTAACACTTCCAAAATGGCCTACACAGAGAAGTCAACTATCACACCACAAATATTCACAGTGGTACCTTGCTCCCTATTATGCCAAAATTGGTACGTCTCTCCTAGGTACCAAGCACCGCTTTCAGAGAGGATAGGCCATAATGGGGATCCTTTGAGGTGATCCCTAATGGCCTTAGGGGCGAACTCTATGAATGATTGAAATTTTAATTCCACAATCACCACAGCGAATGTGGACTTCTCATGGATAGCTTGAACACAATCTTGGGGCAACGTGAGCTATTGTCCTTGTTCAGGCACTGGAGAAACTCCTCCTTCTGCCTGCCCAGACTATTCGGTAAGAGGTTCATCTTGATGAATGCTGAATGATTGCTCCTCCTATTTTGCATGTTGTTCGGCAGGTCTTTGTCTTCTACCTCTCCGAGCTCGTTTGCTTCCACCTTGGGTAGGACCTTCCTGTTGTCCACATTTCGAGGCCATCTACAATCACATGGGCTAAGCGTTAGTAAGGTAGTTTTTGAAGTTAAGTTATACCTTACTACTTGCCTTAATTAATGATCTTATGTTATCACGTGTGAAAGTGCCTGAAAGTTTGTAATAATAAGACCTGTGACTTAGGCAGTTTCCATTTTAGTTTCCCAGTATACCTAGGGATTAAATGATTTTTAGGCACAATTACTTTAAGTGTTATAGTTAATTACCCTAGCTAATGTCCTTTGGGTGATGATAAATTTCAAAAAAATTTAGGCACTTTTCAGCAAGTGTCTCCCCCACGACTAAGCTGAACACTCCAGGTCCAAGCAAGTTTAAATGGAATTAAAATCAAAGTACCAGCGAGTGAGATATAGTGAGAAAAGTAAGGGTCAATCAATCGCAAGTCACAAAGAAAAATTTCAAAAACTCCCCCTATGTGAATGAAAAAATGGTGCTAAGTGTTGCGGGGGTGACCTATTTATAGGCAACGGGGACGAGATATCGCGTACAATACATCACGTACGTGATATCACATGGGACATGATATCGCATATGCAATATCTCGTCCCTAGTGATGTGAGGCACAACAAAAAGATCGAATTTTGAAGGGATTTTCTTGAAATTAACATTGGAAATTGAGAACATTAGCTATTATCAAGGAGGTCTAGGGAAATTCCATTATGTCCAGAGGCACAATTAATGATGATGGTGTGGATTTTATCAATAAAACCTTGGGTGGTAAGAAAAAGGGTATGTAATGGTACATTGGAACGTTAAAATTCAGAGGGATAATAGTAGGGAAAGAAAATTATTGAGAAATTATGCTGAGGGTAAGAAATGGCATGTGTGAGCGATGTAATAAGTGAGAACTACAAAAGATTACACAATTGGGTCCTCCCCAAAGCAGGTTCTGACCTATAATGCCCTTGTGTAACCACACTTAAAGTGTCCGTGGGTACTAGAAGGGTTAAATGTAATCCACACTAACTCCACAAAACACACACATGTAAATATCACTGGAATGAGATGAAAATTCTATGCTACACAAGACATGAGCTACAATTACATGAACAGTGAGATGAGATGAACTATAGAAAGGGATCTTAGAGATTAGGACATGAGGTAACTAACCCAGGGCACAGTAAATTTTGCATGTAAAGCATGATTAAGGTGTCATTAAACTGTAGCTCCAAGATCAGGACCAAGTCCATTCCTCTAATCAGTGACATCGCATTGTTTCATCCCATGATGAACAACTATGAGAGTACCATAACAACAAGGCGTACGATCACTTGGCATTTTATTCAAGGGAGGAGTGATTTTTGTTTTGTGGCACTTTTCTTTTTGATTTTCTTTTTCTCTTTCTTTTTTTTTCAAATACTGAATCCAAAGAAGCTGCCAACCTTCAAGCATGGATGCATGTCTTTCCAGTGGAACCCCCTAGAACAGCATTAATCTTTGAGTGCCCTTTTGATTACTCTTACTCCCATTTTTCATTAGATCTACAAGGATCTTAGTACAACCACGTTGCATGATAACTCCCACAGACGTCACCAAAGAGAATCCACAAGTCCCCTTGATGTCACATCCTAATCACNCACAAGTCCCACACTGTGGTGCACCCTTACCTTCGAACACAATGCCTCATGTAACTCCATCAGGGCCACCGACTCACACTCCAACAACAATCCGGCCCAATGAACACAACTGTGGAGAGCAACAATCCAATCCTTGCATACCATCTAATGGTCTCAAACATCATAGTGGGTCAACTTGTTATCTGGGAACTACATCATATAAATTGTCCCACTATGCTTATTTTAGCCTAGTGTGTGAAACTCGATGGAGTAAATATGACCAAGCCAGAATACTTTCAAAATGCAAGGATCCCAGTCATCGCTTATTAATCCTTGTTGTCCTCAACTGTTTAGCTATGAGGGATAGCCCCCATTCTAATAACAAGCGGGATTAATA
>MNCI01008319.1:4358-39756 GCA_015680685.1 Gnetum montanum | reverse complement strand
TCTGCTGATCCTTGCTTTCTTCAGTATCTTCTTGTTGCAATTCCTGTCTCTGCTTTTTCTTTGGTGGCTGCTGGTGCTGCTCCTCTTGGGAATCCTGATCATCAATTGGCTTTCTCTTGACACAATTTTCAAAAATCTTGTCAACCTCGTCATCCAAGGAACATGATGATGAAGATGGTGGTGACGAAATTGATGGATGCAGAAAATTGAGGGACGATGAGGCCGCTGCTGAAAATGAGCAAGGAATATTATTAAGGAAGTCATCATGAGAATTTATGATGATGGATTGATCTGAATAGATATTATTGGCATCCCATGTTGCTACTTCATTGATCATGAACGGCATTGGCAATGATGCTTGGTCGTCAAATTCTGCACCACAAGGTGAAACAATGTCACAGAACTCCATCACTGCTGCAAATCAGAGATATATAGTTTATTCCCCTTAATTTCTTCAAACAGCGCAACCAGGAGACATTCAAGAGATATGTGCCCCTAGTTGGTTATTTATAGGTACACAAAATTCCTGGGACTCAAAAGTTGGAAGGAATTTTTTTGGTTATGTATAGCAGAAAATTCCTGGACCAGCCACAGGCCATCTAATTTAATCCGGTCACGATCAGATATCCAATGAAAATGGTGATATACTCGAACTTTGATTCCTACGAATAAATGAAATTCTATACCGCATGAGTCAATATCCCACCGTCCACCCAAAAACGTTCGAGCCACTACTAGGAATTTCCATTTTTGTTGTCGTCGCACCGTAGCATTTCTTTAATGACTTTAACATTTTCCATTTAAATAATAAATAATATCAACGTTTTCTTTTTCAGTTGTTATCCGTAATTATCATTCACCTAGCCAGCTACAACTAGGCATAGAATTAACTTGCAATTAGCATAAGCTACTTCTATTGTCAAACTGAAGCAGAAGAGCTGGATATAACAGCACTGTTGCCAATGACGATGATAACTGTGTGCAAATACTTCTGGACTTGGATTGTAGAATTATATGAATGTCAAACATTAATCATAGTTCACGGATGGCCATATTCTTCCATTTTCCGTACTACGTTTTTGTTTTGCCTTCAAAAGAATTCATGAAACCTTCGTTATGATCATGTTTCAAACTGAGAACTTTCACATTCTTTGGATTGTACAATAATACAATTGTTCTGCTCAATGGATCCCGAGTCGTACTCATGATCTAGAGTTCTCTTTCAATACTGTTAATTCGTGAGGGATTCATTGAGTATTAAAAATGAAACCTTTGGAGCACTATTGCACACGAACTGTTGTCTCCATCAGCGAATCATACCAAGAAACTCGATCAGTGGTAGCAAAGTAAAGGATTAGACATCAATGGTAAGCTTTTTGGATGAATTCTATATTCAAGAATCAACAATAATGGTTACAGCGCTGGCAGAACATTGTATTTTTATGGAGATTAGGAGCCATGTTTAAATTGCTGGGGCAGAAGATCTACAAACATGCACCGATTTAGATATTTTAACCAATTTCTGGAGGCAAAGGGCATCTGTAGCAGAACCATGATTTTCTGCTCCCTGAAAGGGCACAGTTGGAATTTTGATATATTATGGTAAAGGCACTCTGGAAGCATAACAACAAACCCCATTCTTAAAATTAATCCCAAAGAGACAAAAATTCTTTTCTTGCATACGTGTGTACCGACTGTTGTGGACATCTGCGAGATACACTACTCTTGGAACTACTTTTGCAATCGATGATTCTATCACGCTGGCCAGGGTTCAAGTTGAAATATAAAATTGATGATTCCATAACCATGGTTCTCTGTTTTTGATGGCATGTTTGTGAAGAATGCTTAACTAGCAAGTCGACCATCTTAAGACTTTTCAGAATCATGTGATCAACGCGTCTCTAAAACTATATCGCAGCTCCATGTACTTCAATCTGCGTTGTGGATGCATCATGCTGCGAAATTCAATTTAGCATGGCTCATCCTTTTTCTCCCAAGTCAAATCCACACGAGGGGGGGGTGTCGGACCAAAAAGAAGTTTTATTAATATTAAAAGAGTATCAATTACAGTAACCACACTAAGTCACAGGGTTAAAGGGAAGGGGGAACTGCAATAACTGTGAAAGGGAAGGGGGAACTGCAATAACTGTGAATGAGACTGTGGGAACAACCTTATAAATAATCGATTACTAAAGGAGGAAACCTGATCTGGGGCACTACCAATCGTCAACACAAACTAACTCGTTACAAGAGAGAATGGCATAAATCACAGAGCTCTCAGTAAAGGATAGAGAGAGTTCCAAATGGTGACTCCACACAACTTAAAGAAGGGAAGCTTCATTGCAAAGATTACTAATGAAAAGTGTTGTTGGAATGCATGGGTCTTTCCCAAGGCTACAGGAGATGAACCAATTGATGACTATCTAGGTTGAACTTGGATGCTTGAGATGTGAGTTGGAAATGAATGAGGTGAAAGATCTGCAACTTCTTCAACCTGATAAGCAGACATTTATTAGAATAATTTGTTCTTTGAAAAATAACATTGCATCTACACTTCTAAATATAATATAAAATAATAGGCCTAATAACTTTCCACAAAAAATTAAAATTAGCAGAAGTAACGGCCAAAAAGCTANAAATAATAGGCCTAATAACTTTCCACAAAAAATTAAAATTAGCAGAAGTAACGGCCAAAAAGCTGAATATGGCATCATCTTGATATAGCTTGCATGATGGAAAAACTTTGGAAGCCCACTCCCACACGTGCTGAGCAAAGGGACAATGCCAAAACACATGGACAAAGTCATCTTGTCCACCACAGAGAGGGCAATTAGGACTAGGAATCCTCATATATTCTAAACATTTTCCAATAGGTAGACCTTGGTGGAGGAGACACCATAGGAACTGCTTAATTTTGGGGAGGGTCGGTAGTTTCCAAATACGTTAAAAGAGGGGGATCCAGAATTTACTGACTCTTGTTTGTGCCAAGAGTTATTACAGCATTGAATGACCTCAGATGGGTCTTGCATAAGGTGAAAGGGGATAGATGGCCAGTAAGGCAGGAGTTTAACCCCATTAAGCCATTGAAGGCCATGAAAGGGCTTTGCACTGTAACATCTAGTTGCCAATGACCATGGAGAAAGGAGTAAATCTGAACTAGGAAATGGTTCATTACATCTGACTCCCTATACAAATTATTAAACTCTACCCCCGAAATCCATTGAGTAGCTAGCCTAAGACAATTCAAAGAAATAACACCCTTTCAATACTAAGAGGTAGCAACCTTAGCATTTGTGATGGCAAGGGGAGCAGGCGACAAAGGTAACCACCACAGACACAATTTGGAGAGGATAGTAGGGTTGATCTTAACATTAGTCTAGTCAATATAACTATGTAGAATTTTCTAGGCCCTCCAAATGCTTTTGAAAACATGAGATCTAGGAAGAATGATAGTGAGGGGGAAAAGGATCCAATTGAAAAAATGGATACCTTTCCAAAAGGGCTTGTTTTTAGAAAATGCTTGATGAAGCCTTAATTGGAGAAGGGTCCCAATAATATCTGGGGCATCTAAATGTTGTACCAACCACTTAGCAACTAGGGTAATTCCCTACTTAAAGGAATTCAAAAGACCTAAGCCACCGTTATTTTTGGGAAGAGTAACAATATTCCAAGCGACATGATGGAATCCTTTCTAAGAATCTTTGGAGGACCACATGAAGTCACAAAATAATTGTTCTAGCTTCTGGTAAGCAGCTTGGGAGGGGGCCCAACACGAAGAGTAATACACATGGGTTGACACACATATGGACTTACATACAAGATATTTCTTGATGAGTGTGAGGGGTTTAGTCTTCCATTTGTCAAGTTTCTTTTGAATCTAATAAATAACTTACTCCCAGAGAATAGAGGTTGAACCTCTAAAATGGAAAGGGATTCCCAAAATCTTAATGATGTCTTAATCCTGAAGTCGCTTCCAATTATAGTTGGTCACATGTTTGTAATTGCCAGTAAAGCTATAAACAAAGGATTTATTCTAATTAATAGTGGAGCCTGAGAGTGTGCAATATTGCTCCACCCTTGATAAGAGGTGGTGCAAATTGGCAGTAGTGTTTTGAATGAGAAAAAAGGAGTCGTCGATGAAGTGCATATTGAGAAGTTGTTGTTGAGAGGAAGAAAGGTAGACTCTAGTGAGAACTTTAGTTTGAATGTCTTGGTTTATTTGATGAAAAAGAAAGTTAGCTACGATGATAAAGAGATAAGGGACGAGAGGACAACCTTGCTGCACTAACCTATGTATAGGAAAGGGAGAGGTAATGTTGAAGGTAGTGGCTATTCTTGTGGTAGCATCTAAGAATAAGAATTTCACTATATGCAGGAACTTAGGTCCAAAACCAAGTTTGGTCATGATCTGCAAGATAAAGTCCCACTTTATGTTGCCATAAGCCTTGGCGTTATCAAGCTTCACTAGGAGAATATCTTGTCCATCATCCTCTGCCCACTTGGGACCTTCCCATGCCGCAACCACATTGTCTAAAATATATCTACCAGGAACAAGTCTTGTTTGCTGGGGAGATATGATTTGGCCAAGATTTTTTTCAGCCATAAGGCTAAGCACTTGGCCCAAATTTTATACACCACATTGAGAAGAGTTATGGAACACCAGTTGGAGATATTGGTAAGATCCCCAAACTTAGGGATGAGACAAATAACCCCTGATTTAGATTGGGCCCAAGGGAACCAGTTAGGATAGCCTCATTAATGACCTACAAAAGATCATTTCCCACAAAATCACAATGAGTTCCATCATCCTCTGCCCACTTGGGACCTTCCCACGCCGCAACCACATTGTCTAAAATATGTCTACCAGGAACAAGTCTTGTTTGCTGGGGAGATACGATTTGGCCAAGATTTTTTTCAGCCATAAAGCTAAGCACTTGGCCCAAATTTTATACACCACATTGAGAAGAGTTATGGAACACCAGTTGGAGATATTGGTAAGATCCCCAAACTTAGGGATGAGACAAATAATCCCTGATTTAGATTGGGCCCAAGGGAACCAGTTAGGATAGCCTCATTAATGACCTACAAAAGATCATTTCCCACAAAATCACAATGAGTTTGAAAAAATTCCATAGGGAAACCATCATAATCAGGAGACTTCCCACGACTTAACTTGGAATAGGCCATTTGTAGCTCCACCATAGCGATATCAGTGTCAAGACCTTGCAGCATAGTGGAATTGATAAGGTGAGGATAATTGGGGTTGGCAACCTCGAATGAAGAGATGTTCATAGGGATAGCTGCAAAAAGGGTTTCATAGTGGTTCTTAAGAAAAGAAAGAATATTGTCATGGTCACTAATGGTGGTACCATCACTAGAGATTTTATCTATAGAATGTGAAGGGGAAGTAGTATTAAGATACTTAAAAAATTCCTTACAATGTTTATTTTGAATATTTAACCAAGTGAGTTGACTTTTAGTTAAGGCACTTTGTGCTCGGTACACTTCCCAATGTTGAAAGGCTAATTGAGTTCTAGCTAGCTCCTCGTGAACTAGAGCGTTGAAAGGATCTTGAGCTAATCTATTAGTAAGATGTTCAATAGTGAGGTGAATGTTGTATTCTTGTCTAGTCCAAGTAGCCACTGCCTTACCATACGAATGAGAAAAGTTCCACACTCGACATGAAACGCGATGCCACCAATGAATCCAGCCCACCTGATTTAAGGGCCTAGGTTTAATATTCCAAAGGTTGGATAGAAAAATTTGGGCAAAAGGGGAATAAAAGTTGTTGTTGTGTAGTCAAAAAAGATGGAATTTTTGTCTATTAGGGCTATCGTGAATCTGGATAGATATAGAGATAGGAAAATGGTCTGATAAGGTAGCATGGTGATGAACCGTAGTGGCGGAGAAGGCTTGCCAAAAAGAAAGGGTGGAGAAATAGAACCTATCTAACCTGCTATAAATGCGAGCCTACCCAAGATGAAGATTGCTTCAAGTAAATCTGTGAAGGGGAATGCATGTAGACGCATCCACCCCATCAAAAAGGTAAAACCTTTTTGTAAAGGTGAACTAGATCTGATACTTGAAATTGGGTAGTTGAAAAAAGGCCCCTCCGAGCTTATCTTGAGGGAATTCAACCATATTAAAATCACCTCTGAATATCCAAGGCACTAGGGAAAGAGAATTTGCAAGTTCTTAAGAAAGGAGAGCCTGTTCTGTAGATTTGTTTGGGGCATATATCGAGCAGATTCCAAAAGGGCCATGTAAGGAGGAGAAGGTGGCCTAGGGAACTCTATGCCTAGAATCAAAACCACTTTGAATGATTTTATCTTTCCAATAGGGTGAGAGGAGAAAGGCAATGTCTCCTTTCCCACTCGTGTGGAACGTCACTAGAATTGAGGAGTGAGGAAAAAACCAATGGACGAAAAAAGATAAAAGGTCGGCTAAAACCTTAATTTCTTGAAGGAGAACGAAATCAAAGGCTATATTAAGATTGAAAAGAAAGTTGCCTACTTGCTTCTGTCGAAGCCTACCAGTAAGGCCTCAAACGTTCCATAATAGGAGGATCAAGGGAAGCGATGGGCATTTTGATTAAGAGATCAACAGAAAGTTTAGAAGTCGAAGTATCAACTTCCATTGTTCCTGACAGGAGGGCAAAGGAGTTGTTGGTAGAGACAGGGGCCACAGAAGTGTTCAGTGGAGAGGAGGTGGAGGGTGGAGTAGAACGAAAGGAAGCTTTGACTCGTTTCCTTCCACTGCCTGCCACAAACTCTTTAACTGAAACAGAGTCCATGACTGCGTTCAAGGGGATGACCTACACTGAGGTGTGAGTACTTGATTGTGATTTTTGTAGCTTGGAGGGGCTAGATTGAGAGGAGAATTGTGGAGCTATTGGGAAAGGAGATTCAAACCTGAAGGATTCTGAGGGTGGGATGATGGTATGACTGAGGAATGGGTTTTCTGAGATGATATAGGTTGTTTCTTCCTGGCTAAGAAGGGACATGCCGATATATGATGCTTAGCCCTATGACAGTAGCTACACGAGTTTGAAAGGTAAAAATAGTATACTTTTTGGGTAAAGAGTTTTCCACCAACAGTGAGGGTTAATGAGGTCTTCCGAAGAGTTATATCAAGTTCAATACAATAACAGCAAATTTGAGTTCCATTGATCACCGTATAATGATCAAAAATAATAGGACCCAGGTGCTCACAATGTCCCTCTTAATGGATGAAAAAATAAGTGGAATATGGGAAAATTCCACATAACAGGGAATTCTGTTAAAGGCCAGGTCGTTGACATTAAAGTCAAATTTTCAAGTGCGTGCAATTAAGGTTGCTTTCCATGTTGGAAAAATTTTAAGAGAGAAAGTCTTTTCGACCTATGAGGCATCGGATAGTTTCACCAAAATGAAGTTTTGGGCAGAGGATCAAGCATGAGAAATTTGAATGCCCTAGGGCTGAAGGAGGCTTTGAACTTGAGTGTTAATACTTAGAGACCTTGCTAAAAACCCCACAATTTAAAAAAAGATAAAACATGTTGCAAAGTTTTTGGAAACTACTTCAAAAATATCATTAAGTAGGTAGAAGGAAGTTAATTTGAGGTGAGGTAGAGGAACTTCCCTGAGGAAGAGCAAAACCTGATGAATCCACCATTGCAACACACTGACCCATGAAGCAAGTGCAGCAATGGCAAGAATAATAGCACCATAACCGTAACCGAAAAGGAAACCCCCAACTGCCAGGAAAGCCCACCGCTATAGGGATACCCCGCACAGCCAATGAAACACAGCAAAGCCCCACACTGCCTCTTCACAGTTGCAACACAGAGATGCCCAGCCACAGCCCCAAATTGCCATTAGAACCACAACACCATAGCAAATAAAACCACAGGGAGCTGCCACCACAATAATCACAGACAGAGGTGGTGCAACCAGCGTCCATAGCAGGCTAGGCCCAGAATGCAAAGGCCCTGGAAAACGTAGCAAAAAGAGAAAAATTGCCAAGAAAAACCCAGAAAAATTGCCAGAAATCACAATTAGGGTAAGCATGCAAAGGAAAAGCCACCTTGCTCCCACCAAACACTGGGCAAGCAACTAGCAATGGCGGCACTGCGAAACACAGAGCACAGGAGTGACGCCCAACGGAAAGAAAGAGCACCGAGAGCTATGGTCCATCATCATGGGATGGTAAAGTGGAAAACACTATCTTTTTGTCAAATCCATATGAGTTGCGTTCATACCAAACCCTTCCACTTTCATCTATGGTATGCAACTATGCATCATGGTACCTATTTTCCCATGTCAAAGCAACCAACA
Source organism: Gnetum montanum (assembly GCA_015680685.1). Lineage (NCBI taxonomy): Eukaryota > Viridiplantae > Streptophyta > Gnetopsida > Gnetales > Gnetaceae > Gnetum > Gnetum montanum. The sequence goes on along the minus strand of MNCI01008319.1, from coordinate 31,441 downwards.
CGGTTTCTTTATTTTACATGATTAATGAAATGAAATGAAGCTTTATTACATCCAAAGACTCATAAGATCTATTACATAGATATTACATTTTCATAAAATAAAGATATTCTTTAATAATGACATGTTAGCTTAGTGGTAAGACTTTTAATTTAAAAGGTTCAAGTCATAGGTTCAATTCTAGTGAGCAATGCTTAAGTTATAAAAATCTATTTCAACTATATTACAATTATTTTGAGGTTCCAACAAACCCCTAAATATAGACTCTACAAATTGATCAAACACCAATGGGGGCATCAAGAACAAATCATATAGGCTTTTTGTTATAACATTATAACATTGTCTCAAATAGGTAGTCATAGTACAAGAAAGAAATACATGTAACTCATCTTCAAGGACCCTTGATCTACACAACCTATAAATGTACTATTCTCAAAGGAATTGAATCCATCTTCCACTTTCAATTCTAAGATAATGAGAACTTAAGCAAAGTTTGTTGATGCCATTTCAATACTTGATGGAAATAGAAGTTGAGAGATAGTAAGCTTCTACATCTAGTTTATTAAATCTACTATGATGTAAATAAAATTGCCCCTTGCCTTCCACATTAGCCCACATTAGTGTTAAAAACTTCTACTTGACTAATTCATAAATATGCTTAGGATTTTGCATACGTCCTCCTAAGAGATATTCTATTTTTTCAACATTGCATTCCCTAAAAATACTAACCATGATCTCACGAACACTCAAGAACTACTTTAGAGAATTTATCTTGCCTTGATATATACAAGCTATGAGTGTATGTAATACATTAGCCTATAGATTTTGCTTCTAAAGGTAATAAATCACATTCACATAATAACATTGAGTAAGGTGTTTACATCTTCACCGTTAACTCATCAAGAAGAAAAGCTGTTTTGCACTTTTTCAATATCTTTCCAAAGTTTAGCACTAAGTCCAGGTCCCTAAATAACACATCCATACAGTGCAATATGATAGTTGATAGTCTAAAAAATTTATTTTTTAATCTTCTAAGCCTAAAGGCCTAAATCCTTGCACTTGTCTTTGAAAGCATATAGAGCCTTGAAACCTCTTGCCAATTTTTCTTTAATGTACTTTCCCCACATGTAATTGTTCATATAAATGAGACCCAAATATTTAAAAGAATCTACTATTTTCACATTGGTACTTCCAAAATGGAAGTTATAATAGTTATTTTTTATACCCTAGATTATAAATTTAGTTTTATCTACATTCACTTGAAAACTAGATGAATGAAAATAATTTTCTAAAATTTGCAATATATTTTGCATACCTTCTATAGTAGTGGAGATCAAGGTAGCATCATTTGTATATAAAAGAAGATTCACTACTTGGGATCCAATTTTGATAGCATGACTATCTTATCCATTGTAGAATCATTCTTGCATTTATCAATAAAGATACCAAAGAGTAGGAGAAAGTGGACAATCGTGATTAACTCTAATTTTACTCTAAAATTGAAAATTTTTGCTTTGAATTGTTGTCTATAATTTCAATAATCAATTCCTTATACAATCTTAAAGTTGTTGCAATCAAACCTAAAGGGAGGCCAATTTTATGCAAGTGCAACCTCAGTTTTGTATGGATCATTGAATCATATGCCTTTGCATAATTAATAAAACAAATAAAAAAAATTTTATTACGCATTTTTGCAAACTCCATGCAGTGTCTAAGAGTAACTAAGTGATCAACAGGAGAATCCTTTTGTCTAAAACTTGCTTGACATCTTGCCCTAACCTAGTTACCTTCATCCTAAGGACTAATTCTATTTTGTAGCAAAGTATCCAACTTTGCAAAAATATTACTCACATTGATCATTTGATAATTTTTCTAATTATTTTTTCCCTTTTTTATATAACTAGATAGCTTTACTAGTTTTCTAAAGTTGATTTAATCCTTGCTCCATTGCTAAATTAATTTGTGCCAAAATTCTCTATGAATAGCACATCCTACCCACTTTAATAATTCTACATATAAACCATTTGAATCTATAGTTTTGCCAAATGCTAGCTTTTTAATACCTTCTATGACCTCCTTAAGAGTAAATTGGAGAGGTTCTTACTATACACTAATTGTAGAATTATTATCTTGTCTTGTAAATAGCTTATTGTAAAATGAGAAAATATCTTGAAAAGAAAACAAATGAATGATGAAGAGGCTTTATTTATCTAATTTATAAGACAAACACATACCATGATGTGTTAAAAATTTAAGAAGCACTCAAGGATAAAGAACATTTAATTAAATTATTGAGGAAGTTAAATGTAATATGATTTTTCTTTATTTTGTTATATAATTTATATTTTCTCGAGAAGTAGCACCAAATTTATTAGTTTCTCTAGAAGGTTGATTTTTTTTGTTGTGGTAATAGCCTAAATCTTTCCATTATGGTATTGCAAGTGTGTAGTAACTAGCAACTAGTACCCCTAGCCAAAGCTCTGCTAGATTAGGGAAACAAAAAAAGCATAGAAATGTTGAGAAAAAAAAATGTGATCATGGAAATGTATCTCATGAATCAATCTTTGTTAGACTACTAAAAGATTATTAACATAGATTTTATAGGTAATTTTCAATATCAACATGATTTTCATTGCAAGAAAGGTTAAATCATGGACTCCAAAATTGGAAATGTTAAACCATGTACATATAAGTTTTCATAGTTAAATGTAGCAAACCTCTATGTACTATCCTATGCGTTACATTTATATAGTTTAAATGTGAAAAAACTCAACTTTGTAACTCTACACATCTAATCCTATAATGATGGCATGTGGTACAAAATCTTTTGTAGATTTTTTTATCTTGGGTAAGAAAAAACTAATATTGTCTCCTCATATAAGTATTTAGGCATCTTTGTTTGAAATAGATATTTTTGATAATATTGTAGTACTCAAAGAGTGTCAAATAGTATGCATACTTTATATTCAATTTGTAGTAAATGTGTATAAGAACAGAGTTGAGCATGGGATGTTTGCAAGGAAGTGTACAATTAAATTGTTCTGTCATTTCTATTATGTAGATATAAAACTTAGATACCTAATTTACATGCAGTGCAATGGAAACATTTTGAATATGTTGAGAAATATTTTTTATTATAGGAATTTCAGGTAAAGACCCAAACTTCATATGATATTTTATTAGCAAAAGCAGATATGCTACCTAAAGAAATTACGCCTCTTTAAAAATTTCTATAATTTTATAAAAAGATGCCCAGTAGGCTTAACATCCATCTCTTCATAGAATTTTATCAAGTCACTTAAGAAAAATGATTGTTCAATTATGGCAAAAAAATGACTTTAAAAAAGAATATTGAAGATTTAAATTTGAGCTTTAATGATTTGAAAACAAGGATGAAACATAAGGCATTGAAGCACAAGTGGGAAAATCCATGTAACAAAAAGGTAATTTTTTTATTTTTTTATTTTTTGCATTAGATTAGAGGAGGATCCTTAATAGAAATACTTATTTATTTGTTGCTACTTGTAGATAAAGTAATGTGACAATCATACATGCTCTTGTGGAATCTCACAATCTATTGATTGAAATGGGAAGATGGATCAATTATCAAAGAGAATAACACATCTACATATTTTGTATACATGCAATAGTAGAAGATGAAGAGCATATCTTCCAAAATTGTCTTTTCTTTAATGCTCTTAGACTTAAAAGATAGTATTTAGACAACATCTTTGCCTGGGTGCAACCACTCCAAAGAGGTTAGGCTTTTGTTTGTCCATCACCTTCCCAGGACCCTACTTTAGCAAGATGAGTATTAAGCCTCTAGGTGATGATCCTTTATTCAAATAATATCTTTACCATACTTATTTGAGCTAAAGATGTTAACTTTGAATCATTTACTTGATGAGGTATTCAAGATCCATCATGATCATATCAAAGCCCTGTAAATTTTTTTTGTATCATATAGTCCTTTTATTATCTCAAAAGGATATAATCAAGCATTTCTACTTCCATTTCTATTTTTAAATGTAATTTGAATTGTGGAGTCAACAAACTCCAAATCATGGTTTCCTTTAAAAAAAAAAAAAAAAGTTAACATACCAATTTGAGCTAATGAAGGAAGTCTTCTCTTTACCTTTTTCCATACCTAAAATTTCAATCAAATTTACTTTCACACTAATTACAGGGCTTTGATAAAGAACATTAAATCAAATTATTGAGGGATTTAAAGATAATATGATTTTTCTTTATTTTTTATATAATTCTTATTTTCTATAAAGGTAGCACCAAAATCTTTAGTTTTTGAATTAGTAAACAATTTAAAGGTTGATTTTTGTTGTTGTAGTAATAGCATGAATCTTTCTATTGTAGCATTACAAGTATGTAGCAACTAGCAATTAGTAACCCTAGCTAAAACTCTTCTAGATTTCATTAGGAAAACCAAAAATGCATAGAAATATTTAAACTATTGGAAGATTATTAATGTGGATTGTATACATAATTTGCAACATCTATAAACCATGTGTAATCATTTGTAGATATTTTTCATGGCAAGAAAGGTTAAACCATAGACTCCAAAAGTAAAAATGTTAAACCATTTACTCATAAGTTTTCATAGTTAAAATGTGGCAAAACTCTATGTGTTATCCTATGTATCAAGTTTACATGGTTTAAATATGAAAAAACTCCACTTTCGTATCTAAAACATGATCAAAGTTTATGATTGATGTGTCTCTACTATATATAACCTTGTAATACACATCAAGCCCATGACTCTTGGTATATGTAAGTGTGTAAATTGATAGATTGATGTTAGTACAAAGCTTCTTTAGGTGAGAAAAAGAAAGCAAAGTGCACTTCATAGTAGACAACCAATTTTTTAAATTATTGCTCTTCCTTTGAAAGAGACGATATTTAACTTGCTTATTTATATATTTATTATATATATCTATGATTTGGCTGAAAGAATTTTGCAAAAACTTAGTTGAATTTAAGTTCATCTACTATATTAAAAATTATTGAAGCCACCATTTTACCAAATTCTATCTATTCCAAACAATATTAGTCACATTGTTGTGAGTCCCCAAGTGAAAAAGATAATTAATTTCAAGTTTGGTAATAAATCTCATGTTGCAATATTTTTGAATTATCATGTATTATTATTTTGCATGCATGCTTCCCTTGCAATACGAAGACAAACAAATATGTTGGTGTTATGGACGAAAATATTTGTTAGCGTTACTCAAAGGATCTCATATAGCATTATGGATGGAAAATTATTTAACCTTACTAATAGATTCCCCTAGAGTATTATAGGCAATATATTATTTAATATTACCCATCTACAATTGGTAGTTGGCGTATTGGCCAAAATAAATATTTCTTATGACAATTTTAGGCTTCATGATGATTGTAAAGCCTTCAAAATCTAAGCCTGTTAAGGTTACAGTGAAAGTTTTTAGTTACTTTAATGATTAACTTGTGTGTAGATATATGTGATAAAGCACTATGATGAGATAAAGCACGATGTCTCTGTGTATGTGATAAAATATGAGTTGGAGCTAAGATATTGCTATACTTTATCTAAAAATTATAAACTTGAGCTCAAATAGTCACCTACCAATTCTATTCTTTGGGGAGTGTTTAACTTGAGATAGTTACAGATCTTTCACTAGGGCAGGCTAGGGTAATACTCATGATGTTAGGATATAGATGTATTGCTTACTAGCAGCAATGGTGTATGCATTTTTCTATTAATTTGAAGATACTTTCACTTTGCCCTTCAGTATTGCCTCTCAATGTGGGTGGCCTCATTAGTGTGTATTGGTTTACACCCACCACCTTAATTACTATTTATATTATTATTTCTACCTTGTAAAACATTCTCCTATGTGGTTGCTAGTAAGATTCCACTAGTTTTCATATTCATACCATGAGGTCAACACTTACCCGCTACCCACTTGTTACTCTAGCTTGACTAAAGCTCTACCGATAATAATTATTATACCCTAATGATTTCTTCTAATAACAAAGGACTTTCAAACAGAGAATAATAATGCTAACAATATGAAAATGATAATGTAATGCTTTATTAAATGCTCAACATTGTGAGATTTTGCTTCGTCTAAAGATAATGGATACACTATACAGTGAATGTAGAAGCAAGACAGGGATACACTATATAGTGAATGTAGAAACAGGACGAAGACTCTTTAGGTTTACGGGAAAACTATAATTTTAAAAGTTAAAAATTCGAATCAAGATTGACCTCATTACTGAACAAATGTAAGAGCTATAACGATCATGTTAATCTCAAGACCAGGGTTAACATAGTAATGATCAAACGTCAAAAGAATAATCCAGCTATAAATTCATCATTCATGAAACATGTCTAGTTTAATGTCAGCAAGCTGTTCCATATGTGCATGTATTAATTGACTTAATTCTTGATAAAAACTAAAATGTTCCCATAGCACTTATTTTTTTGGGCAATGCCGCAAATGCAGTAGTAGATTGCGGAAACTTGTATAACTTTGACATATTATAAATCAAAATCCCATGCAATATCAGAATTAAATGAAACTGTTATGTGGTAACAGATAATTGCACTAGCCAAGGATTAATGTTTCAAATTCATTAAATCTTGGGACCTTTTGATGTTAACAAATTAATAATAAAGTCCGTGGCAGTTTCACTTAGGCAACAGCAGAACAAAAACAACCGTGAATCATCTCTATTGTGAAACAAGTACAAAATAAACAATATCACAAAAATTAAGAGACCACAAATCCCAGAATACTTTCCCAACAAGGTAACCAGACCCTTTCTAATTAAGACAGAAACCAGATTTATCATCCAGCCGTATGGGCAGCTTTTGTTTTACAAAAAATTACGCACTCTTCAGACAACACCATACAGATAAAATTACCTAGAACTTTGTATACCTTTATTCTTTGGCTCCACTAAACAGGGAAATGAAATTCCACACTGTAAAACCTCTTAAATAATAATAGATAATGACATCATATGCTTATTTCCAATCCAAAGCCAAGCATAGGCTGGAGGGACATAGCATGACCCAATAAATGTTGCCATTCCAGTTTAACATGACATTCACACCATACATATATCCAGATCTTGCTTTTCTTATCAGATGCTCTTGATGAATTATGTTCTGTCCAATTTTCTACATATTTCATTCTACCACGATTTTTTCAAATATTCTAGTCAACATTACCTCACAATGATGAGCTGCTTACTCTTTTAAAGGGAGTAACCTGACTCCAGCTGAAATACAATGGGCATACATGTTATAATTAATGGTAGGTTGAAGTGTAAAGTATTGTATATGCGATCAATTGGTTGGTTGGTGTGCTTTCAGACCAAATCCATGTGAGGGAGGCAGCCATTGAAGGCGATGGGAGCATACATCCAGTGCTCATCCGAGCTCAAGAGCTGCATTGGAATTCAACATACCCAAATCCGTTTCATGAACCATGAAAATTTGATTTTCCTAATTAAAAAGTCGTATGATAGATAGATTGTTGAGACTACCTATTAAAATCCAACCAGAATTAGATTAATAGATTAAGAGTACGAGGGTAAGCTCTATCACTGCAACAATATAATAATTTCAAGCAAGTGCAAACGTTGATCTGAAGCTGCATGAACTTGACATAGTGAAGCGCCTGCTCCAGCATGGTGCTGATGTCGACCTTGGTTCCATTGGGCACCAGATTTTGCAGAGTCCTGAGCCTCTCATTTATGCTTTCCCTCCTTTTCTTTGCATAAACACTCTGTGTTTCTGAGACAGAGCCTCTTCTCCTGCGAGATTGGTTCATGATTTATCTCGCTGCTTGTTGTTCCCTTTGTCTCTGTTTCTTTTCAGCTGGTTGGTGATGTTCTGATTTCTTAACTGGTTCTCTCTTGGGACAACGCTTATTAGAATATGCATCTGCAACTTCATCAGACGAGCTCCTTGACATGGAAGAGAACAGAACAGATTCTAGGAAGGAGGACACATCAAGGCTATTATTCTCAGTATCATAATTCATGATGATGGGTTTAACTAAATCAGTATTATTCTTGCACAATGCTGCTTCATCCATCACGACCGCCTGCAGAGACGTGTGGTTGCCCAATTCTCTGCTAGAGGACTGAAAAATTTCATTCAACTCCATCTCTGCTCAACGCCTTTGATGTATGTATTGAGCAGAGACAGAGGAACGCTAAATTCTTGCATCGATCTGTTGTTGACTTGGACATCGTATTTATACTCTATAGCAGATCTATCGATAGATGGTGGGCCTGAAACAAGCATCACGCCCCTTCACGATAAGTCATTCCATGAATGCGGATAAGGCAGATATATTATATTGTACTGTATCATTACTGTTGTTTTAAACAAAAATATAAAATGCTCGGAGGTCCAATGCTCATTATGGTCGGTAAGTCATAGCCAAAACTACCACTTAAAAAACAAGCAACTTTCCATCACTTTTCAAAAGGAAATATCAACACTGAAATTGTCCACATTCAGCAATACAAACGTTCAAGCCACTGTGACACTTCTCGTCAACTGGTTTTATGACTGACAATGATGTCGAACTTTTTGTCCTCGTCGTTTGGAAAATGACAGTGAATTTTCCATTTCATTTGTTCAATTCTGAAGCTGAAACTGACTTTTGGCATGCTAGGGTTAAAGCTCCTCTCAAGAGTTTCGTTGTCGCTGCACGGGGGAAAAGGCACAGAGTAGCGACGTCCCAGACGGCAAAGACAGGTGGCTACAGTTCGATGTGCAGCAGTGGAGTGGAGCGGCAGAAGGCATGGTAGGCGTAGGAAGGCATGGATGGTAGAGACAATGGTATCAGCAAGCATTTCATGTGCCGTGGCACTTGTTGTAGGGTTGTGCAACAAACAAAGAAAGGGCAACGACGTGAGGCAGGTACGGCACAGTGCCGCTGGATGGCCCGGAGGCGGGCTGTTGGAACAGTGGAACCGACAGGTCTCAAGTACAGAGAAAAGCAGGCAGCCTAAAACCGCAAAGCATATTTGGATATTAGTGTATAGATTTTGAACATCCAAGAAGATAAGAGGATCTCCAATTTCCATGCATTAAAGACAACTGGTACCCATAAGACACATGACACCCATGTTGCAGTTCCGAAGAGAGAAACGAGGAGGAGAAGAATATATGGGCTATAAAAGCCCATACACAGATGAAGAGAAGATCATCAAGAGAGGAGAAAGCAAAGCCTCTTGGCTTCTCTCTTTTGCTTTCATATATTGCTTCCTCATTCCTTCTCCCTTCCCCATTCCTTCTCCCTTCCCTTGTCTTGTTCCATCCCACCATCTCCTCATTGGATACCTCTTTTTCTTTTCAATATTAGTGTTGTTGTTGCTACATGCAACTCACTACTTGATGTTAGTATTGTTACCTGCAATTGATTGTTGCTGGATGCTTATTTCTATTGATGCTATTAGTCATGACCGGCTGGTGTTGTTGTCTGCAAGCTATTGATACTACTTGTTACCGCCATGGCTACTTGCAACCATTAATGAATTAGCTAAGTTCTCTATTTTCTTTGCTTCATGTTATTTTTTTAATATTATGATCTTTCTATATTATTTCATTTTCAATATTTCTATTTGAAAATAATTTAATATTTTCAAATTTAGTGTTTTTATTTAAATTATCAATCACATTCCTCTTCCACTTGAGACTATTCCCAGGCTAGCAATGCCCATAGGCAAGGTGCCCTAGGCAATAGCCTTACCAAATCATGCACTTGAGGGGGTGTTGTGCATTAATGTGCCTTCACGGCCCAAATTTTTGCATCAACAGTAGGGTCAGCATAGGATTTCGATTCAAGAATAAAATGGCTTCAGGTACAGAGTGTGAAAGATATGTTCTTAATTTGTCTGATTTCATTCACCGATAAAAATATAGATTGTCTAGATTTCACAAAAATTCACTGTCTCAACTATTTCAGAAGACGTACCATTGTCTAGCCAAGATTAAACATGAAATAATACTGATTATCAGAAAGAACGCATGAAGTAGCATTGTGCACCAGAAATGAATTCAAATGTCGGTGCCAGTTTCCGTTAAATTGCAATAAAAATGGGTAAATAAAGAACCTGATTTTTTTGAAGGTATCATTTGGGCATCAAAATTAAAAACCGGAAATTAAAAGCATGATAATGGATGAAATCTTATCACCTCTTCCGAACAAGCACGCAACAATGAATGTATCCCCAGTTCGTAAGCCGTTCTTAAATTTGAAACTCTTGACGTTCCCGGCTGCGCATTTTTCTCATTCCTGTTGAAGCTTTGATTCATCCTGACCTCTCACAAAAAAATTCAACCTCTGCAAAAAAAATCCCACTTCCTAAATTGCAGAAATTAAATTAAACTTCTAACAAGATAAATTGCCTCCACGAATGAGCCTTTCTGGTAAATAATGTAAACTGCAAAACAGATAATCTTTTCCGAACCTGAACAGTAAACTACAGCGTATTAATTTTATACGGGCTATGTACATTTAAAAAATGGATCCGAAGCCCTAATTTCACAAAATTGTATTTCGCATTCCTGAATTGATTTCATCGCATGACAAAGGAACCCTTTAAATTGAATAACCAGTTAGTCAACGAAAAAATAACAACCAAAATTCGAAGGCAAATTTCGCATATTGCGTAGCGGGTCGAATTCGTTGCCCTTATTATTGATGAAGAGTACAATCCATAAAACGTTAGCAAGGAAGGCAACCCACAGAGTTACTACAGCTTTTTCATGATGACTGGGAACTTAAAAAAGGATGGAGAACTTGCCTGTGTTTTCTCGCGGACCCTGAAACAAAACAGGTAAGCGTTTTCCCGACTGAGCAGAGAGAATGCACATCCGACTCGTTTGGTAAGGCGGGAACTCATGCATACAAAATACGAAACGGGTCGAAGCGTCCTCTTAAAACAAAAAGCGGATTACATTAACAGGAAAAGTAAGAAACAAACGGGTCGAAGCGTCCTGTTAAAACAAAAATCCCTTACTACGTAATAGAATCAAGATTGAAAAATGTTACTGTTAATCGTAAAGCAGTTGGTGGCGCATGTGTTCGCAAACACCCTTATACGCACTTCACATAATCATCGACGTCAGTTGCATTGCTCATGGTTATTGTCCATGATCTATATTATTTCTTGTTTTATATATTGAAATTTCTATCTATATATCTTTGTTCTTATACATTTTTGTTATATTAATCATCTAACTCTATAGTTGCCAATATCTAACTACACCGTTACGTGTTGTCATGACATGTACGAGTTTCTATCTTGTTTATGGTATTCTATCATATGCTATAACCATGGTACATACAAGTTCCTACTTTCATGATTTACACAATTATGCAACATACAAAAATTTCATTTAATGGACTTGGTTATCCTTGCCCTAAGGACCTCAATTTCGAACATGGTTTCAAAGCCCAAGTTGGTTAGACCATGTGTCCTACTAATGGTTGTAACCATGAAGTTTAAATGCCTATAGTTGTGGATTGATGGTAACATTTATTATGTCATGTAGTTTGAAATTTTATTTATAGTACAATATTCTTCACGACTTAGGGCTTACTTACAACACAAAGTTAGAGTTAATGAAATCAAGTTTTTCTCTAGTTTTGACATGATTGAAGTAATTTGTTTACGTTGGATTTTTTATTGTTGCAACTATTTGCACAATTACAAGTTGGTCTAGTTCATTTGTTTCATTCAATCTTTGTGCACACACTTAGTTATTTGCCTCTAATGAGCTAATGCTTTGGAAATTTGTTGTTGCATGTTGTTTTTAGTTGGTTTGCCCTTTGATTGATGGAGCATCACATTTCCAAAGAATGCAATTTGTTTCTTAGTTTAGTTAAATGATATCAAAATGAAACATATTGTCCCAAGAGGCATGGATTTATCATTGAAGCATCTATGCAGTAAGTGCTTGACCTTAGAGGCAAGTTCTTTGTACAATGTGTTGATCATGCATTATACCATAATCTAAAAATTGTAATGGTCCTTGGATATGAAGCTAAGTGTAAAGCAAGCAAAACCCTAAATCATACCAAAGTTTAAGAATTTGATGCACACTTATGTTCTGAACGTTGTAGAGGCATTAATTAAAGAGCTCCTCAAGGAGTTTGTTGTGTCTAAGTATCGCTGGTTACTACCTTCCAACTACTCAAAATCAAATACAAGGCAGTAACTTTAGTGCTCAGACATTACTACAAGTATTTTTTTTCTTTATAGGTTTAATTTAAGCATCACAATTTTTAAGTTGTCTTCCAAGTGTTTAAGCTTTTGCCTCAAAACCATGGGGGCAATACTAAAGTACAGGCAATCGGTATTAGTCACACTAATCTACTCTACATGTTCAAGGAAGGACATCATCAGCTTTAGGAAGGCTAACAAGTTAGCAAACACATGGTTTCCATGGTTCTATCTATGAGAACCTTGAAGCAATATGGTGTCAATCATCTCCAGTTACATCATTGTGCATGATATGAAGGTTGACACCACATGGAAGGCACTTAGTCTCCTACATTCTTTAAGTACAATTAATAACAAAAATCATTTGATTCAAGCTCCTCAAGAATGAAATAAAACATCAATTAAGGCTATGTTATCACTTTAATAAATAACATTGTTTTCATTTTTTATTCTTTCTTTATACATATTTGTCATCTCTCACATAGAGTTTTTATGTATTTTCTAAATAAGCTTGCCAATGAGAGATGACGTAAGTGTTTAGCCCATTGTTAAACAAGGATTTGTATGCAATATGTGTTAGGATTTGCTCTTTGTATGATGCTTAACACCTTTTAAATTGTTTATGTGCTACTAAATGTGTATAATGGAAAAGATATTTGATAATATAATTGATTAGAACAATTAGTTAAGTTTTGGTTTTGGTTAATCATTAAGTCATGATATTTCCCAAAAGATGTGACAATCCCCATGGACTTATAAGTGTGTTGAGAAGTTGCCACTACATATGTGATTATGTATAAAAATAATAAGTGGCGTAATATACGAATGAAAGTGTCTTCCTTTATTTTCATTTAGTTCATAACTAAGTAGATGATTGAATCACTTAGTATTTATGATAACAATGAGGTCTTAGCCTAGTGGTAAGACTCTTGATTTGAAAGTTCAAGTCATGGGTTTGATGTTTGTGGGCAATGCCAAGTTATAAAGTTAAAATTGGACTATATATTTTAAGGTGTACCTATCTTACAATTATTTCAAGGTTCTAGCACTCTCCTCCCACTCCAACTTAGTATTTATGATTCTTAATATACATTAGACTTTACCATAATATTAGAGCTTTTAGTTCAATGTTAAATAAGATGGTCACCATGACATAGTGATTAATGTGAACAACAACCCATGACATATGAGTTGGTGGGTGCATTTATTACATCTCACTTTATAAAAATTCATTTTATCATTTTAATTTTCAACAACAAAGAAAGCCTGAAGAGTTGTTGCATATCAACTTTGAGCATTAGCATAGAGAATATAACACAAATCTTTTGATACAAATCCATGGTATGTTGTGGTTTAGCCCTACATACATTGTGATTACATAATTTAATTTCATAAATGCATGTTTCACAAGGCTTTAATTTTTTTGTTTTGAACCTCAATTTCATTGAATACAACTATTTTACATTATTTGAATTATGTTTACTTGTTCATGTTTAAAATTGTATGTAATTGCTTGGTTTTTTTTATTTTCTTATTTAGCAAAATCCTTGAAAATTTACATTCTCATACAATTGTTTGCTAACATGAATCATAGGGGTAAAAGGATTGTCCAATGAAAGAAGATTATTGAGGATTCTAAATCCTCTTCCTTTGAAAAAATAGTATCAGCTTCTCCACAATCATCACATGCTTCGACATATAGAATATTAAGAAGCAATGTCAATAGTGGTTCTACTCTTGCCTTGGTGGAGAAACCCAAAACAAAATAGGTCAAAATTTATTTTACAATGGCTACCCATTATGAAGCAGTGATGAATATATCATGAAGCTTTGACCTTCAATTAAATAAGAAGAAGAATATGTGCTATCTAATGCTTAAATGAAGCATCCAATTCCATCAATATAATCTTGAGTTGACTAATCAATTGTTGAGGAAAGGCTTCACCATGAAGCTTAATGTCTAGTTTGGCTTCATCTGTAGATTTTTTGGTGATGGATGACAAAAATTAGGTAGAAAATGTTATTAGGACTTATAACAATGGTTGGTGTTACAGTCTAGCAAAATTTGGAAGTTTGTGAGGTTATAGAAGAGATTTATATGATTTTATTTTTAGATAGTTAAGGTAAATTTTGCATTGAAGACCACCGTATTTGCTAAATATTAGTTCAAATTCTAGTTTAAAATATCGAATGATTGAGATAAGGCATGTAAAGCTCCTATGAGAAGAGTGACACTAAATTAATTAAAATGTCATTCATTGGTCTCATGAAAATTATATCTCATAGAATCTTCATGAAGGACCATAAAATTTAATAACTTGGAGGATGATGAATCTCCTCTATGCAATGGTAAAGAAAGCAAATACAATGGATTAGATCTATATTCTATATTATAGCTCAAAGTCTTACTTTTTGTATGGTTACTTGCTTCTCGTAGTCATCAAAGTATTTAAAAATTCTCAAATTGATGATGTCACCACTATGATGAAATCCAAAAATAAGAAAATAATACACAAATTATTTGTTGAACCCCTCTCAATGGAAGAGTGCCTAGAAATAATGATTCTATCATTAAAGTACTGAGGAAATTTGTAACATGAGATGTGGCTAGTTACTAATGGTGATTATCTACCAACAAACATGGTGAAATTGATTTACTATCATTGTTAGTTCAAGAATAGGATTACTCACTATGAGTCTACAATGACATTCTTTAAGACATTTACTAATAAGAACCTATTTATTGATTTCCTTTACAATTCATCAAAGTATAAAATTTTGGAGAGTGCTACTTATTAGAATTTTGATTCCATTGCTAGAATAATGAATAATACTATTTTGGCCAAAAATCATCCCATCATATTGAGTAGTGATTTTCTATTTGAACTTATGATTCTTTGTTACACCATGGTGGGATACTTCTTCAATGCTAAGGCTTTGGATTTTGATTGGGAAAAGGACAAGGGTGTTGTCATCAATGCTTTGGTAGAAAATGAAAAGTTGATTAAAAATATTTTAAAAAATTATAAAATAAGAATAAAATTATCAATGTATTTAAATAAGATCAACAAGAGGTGTTGAAGCATTGGAGTTAGTACACAAATAGTCTAAAGAACTCTAGGTCTTAAAGGAAATAAGAATAGTTTTCACCATTGGTTCAAGCTTTGAATTAGTCAATAAAATGCAAGAGGACACCATGAAGAGTACTAAAGTGAAAGAAAAAAATAAAGCTTTGGTAGATTAGGTTGAAAATGTAATTATAAATTAAAAGTTATAAATAAGCAAGTGGCCAACATGGAAACACAAATATTTCTTATTGAAGAAAGTTTGGTTGTGATTAAAAGTCCCACAATGAAACAAAGGCCAAGCTACATAAGTTTCAAAACTATACATTTAATGATAAATTTATATGCATTACAAGGACAATTTAAAGACTCCTATTGTAGCAAATAATGATCTTTCATACATTCATACTAGTTGTTCATTGTAAAATAAGTTCATGATAAAGTATTGGAATACACTATTTCAACAATGAAATTGCATGAATCAAAACCATAATCTTAGCTAATGGATATTAGTAATGACTATCCTTGAATCAGCAAGCCATAGGAACTTGAGTTTGCATTGATGAAAAATCAACCATAAGGAAATGAAGCTGATTTGTTTTCTTTTGGTAATATGTTTTCCAAACTTAAAAACTTTAATGTAGACTATGTTATCAACGATTGACAATTTTTTTTATTTTTTTATTTTTTAAATACATCTTGTTTTTTACAAGGAAATTCTTTATTTTCTTTCATGATAAGAAAATTCACTAAAATGTTGTTTTTTCTTTTGTGCTATAACACATTTCTAAAATTATATCTATCATTCCAAAAGAATTCGAAGGTAGGAACAATTTATAGCATGTTTTGATCTTAGGATAAAAGCTTACAATTGTTTAAACTTTTTGAACATTTGCTTTATTGAGTTAAAAATGTCATATTTAAAAGTTGACTATTGCCTACTTGAAATGCTTTTAAAGTAATTTTGTCTAGGCAGTTTTAATTATTCTACATGATTGTTAACATTGAATATTTCTTTTGACTCTATGTTGTATTATTTGTGGATATAGTTACATGGCCATTGACAAGTAAATATTTTTTGATTGTTTAATGATTAATAGTAACAACTAGTTTAATTTCTTGGTAAAAGCATATAGTGTTGTTTAAAGATGTTAAGCTTCAAGGTTGATGTTAAGACTTGGTATTTGTATCAAGCTTAATATCTTTTAAATTGTCTATGTATTACTCAATGTGTATAACAACAAGTTGTAGTGTACAGTTGATGAATCGTTTATCATTTACAAATGATATTGCACCTATCATAGATATGATATCGTATCTTTACCTATGATGTCATTATTAAGATGTATCTAAGCCTGGTCATGTTTATAAATATCAGCCACTAGTCACACCAAACAACTTCTTTTGGTCAACTTCGACTAAAATTCTTGCAATTTGTTTTCTTCAAGTCATAATTAGTTATGAGTAACTGTAGTGTGATCTTAAGTAGTTGTATGACACCTTTATTTGAGTGAAGTATATCCGGACATGCTTCATGAATGAAAATAAAAATCAAGACTATTTGTGATCATTGTAGCATCTTACATAGCATAGATTAAATTTTCACATGCCCTTTACATTTTAATTATCATATATATTTTTTGGTCATTTGCATTTATTATGTGTGATAGTATTTGGCATAGTAAGTATGACTAATCTCAAGCATTAAGTATAGTTGTTTGGTAACCCAATGATAAAATAATTTGTTTTGCTTGGTAAGTGATGAGCTACGATATCACGTACGCGATATTGCGTCCTACCTCGTTTTCTATAAATAAGAGGCAGCTTCCCTTGTTCAAGGGAGTTAGACTTAAACCCTTAGCTAAACTCTTGTAGTTTTACCATTCCAAAGTTAGAGTAATTCCTGTGTGCTCGTAGTAGGAGTCATAGAGTAAACGAATCTTTATTCGAGCAAATTGTACCTGAGCACACATTTGTGTACAACAATAAAGACAAACTTTATGATAAACCTTGTAGCATATAGATTAAGCTAAATAGTAATTAATTATTGTTCAATGTTTAAATGGTTTCCTAGTTAATTAATTTCTCTCTCAATCCTTAACTCTCCTAGTTAAGTACACTCAGTACGACCGCTTCGAGCATGTGTGTAGTGCTTGGTAACCTAGTAACGATTAGCGTTTGGTAATCCCAGCAGCGTCGCACTGGTTCAGGATGTGTGCGGCAAGTGGGAACAGATACTGGTGTTAGGAATAATTAGAACTTAGTCAGTGAATATTTAATGTAAGTTAGTCACTTAGTTCTCTTCACCTTCCCCTATTAGCATAAGACATTAAAAAGATAAAAGTTATAAAAATCATATACCTCAAGCTTACTTAACCATACAACTGTGACAATACAAGTAAGTTTGGAAAGACAACGATTGATTAACCTTGAGTGTTCCATTAAGGCGCGTAAGAACTTAGTCCTTGTAGTTCAACTGGATCATGCGTGAAATGCTTGTATTTGTATGGTTGAGTGTAGGGGTACCTCGCCACTCATCATTGGCGTCGTTGCCGGGGACTTAGTTGTTTGTGCGCTACGTAGAACATAGGAAATCATTCATATCGTTGGGATGCTAGAACGAACCCTTAGGGTTAATCAAGAAAAGATAAGAAAATGGTAAATTGCACACCAAACAAGACAAAAATGTCTTCTTCTTCACACAAGAGCACTTCACCGCCTAGGACTAACACAAGAGATAGTCGGTGGCATAACACACGTAAATAAGATCCGCCAATTCCTCAATAGTTTCGTGTGGTATATACGCATCATGATGAGTATGTACCCAAATTTACCTTTATTCTCCATCAAGATGAACAACTGTGTTGGAGAGACTTGGAAGATAACATTGTGTTGCCTTTAGACCGATCAGTCCCCAACATGCTTCTTCATGCTCTCTCGCGAATAGGCATGTCATTTTTGTACACAGAATATGTTGCATGCGATCATGACACAAAGGACTACCATCCCATAGAAGCGCAACGTCAAAGGAACTTGCAACAGGAGAGATATCATACATCCTCGAAGGATAAATGGCCCCATAATGCTCCACATGTCTTTAGCAAAATTGAGGGTGGTGAACCTGCTTCAACAAGATCCCCACCAAACGATGTTTCTCTTCCTAACAATGGTCAGGAGGTGGTGTATCAGAACCTACACTCCATGATTCATAACCCTGGTTCTGATACCCATGAACATGAAGTGTTCAAAGAAGGAACACAAACACACGATAAGGACGGACGTTCTGATTGTGATCGCGATCGTGGCCGAGACCATAGAAGAGAAGGTAGAAAACACCATCATGGCGATGGTTCTCCTTCTTCTTCACCTTCATCGTCACATTCACCCTCTCCTTCAGTATTTGGCTATAGTCATAAGGAAACAAACTGTGAGGATAAAGGTAAACAGAGTGAAAAACATCGACGAGATAGTCGAGAATGATGACGAGGACACTCTAAGGAATCAAGGCATGGAAAAAGGAAGAGTAGGGAATTGCGTAGACACCATAGACGCTATAAACGAGATGACCACGAAGAACCCCTACTTGCAACTAGAAGCATGCTGGACATAACAGAGGCCATAAGAGTTCTCACAAGGCACCAAAAAGATAGTAGGATTAAGACATTAGACAAGAATAACATCCCACGGTTTGAAGGGGGATACAATGCTGATCCTCAAAACCATTTACAAGCATTCCATGATGCATGTGCCTTGTAAAACATAGAAAACGAATGGCAAAAACTAAAGTTGTTCCTAAGGACACTAATGAAAGAAGTTGAAAGCTAGTACTGATCCTTAGAACTGGAATCCATTAGGAGGTGGAGTACAATGTTAGAACTATTTAATGATAAGTACCAAATGTACTCCCAAGTGTCTAACCTGCGAAAGCAAATCCAAGGATGGAAGCAAGGAAATCATGAACCCTTGGATGCTGCCATGGGCCGCTATTACGCACTGCTACATCGTTGCCCTAGCCATGGTTATTCACAGTGGGATCAACTACGCCATCTCATAGATGGACTTAGGCATGAAACAAGAAGGACCCTTGGGACGTATGCCCAAGGAAGGTTATTGGAGCTTAGGTCTTATCAAATCCATAGATTGCTAGAGCAAGTAGCCAAAGAAGAAGGTGAGCTATGAAAGAGAGAAAGTGTGGAAGAGTACAACCGAGATCCTTCCCTTCGAAAAAGGAGAGTGAGATTCTGTGAAGAGGAAGAAGAGTCACCACTCGAAGAGATGGTGAATAGGAAAACCTTGCCGCTCCAAAAGTTAACCGAAGTATCGGCAAAGGTGGACAAAATGTGGGACTCCCTGGATAGTAGGTTTGAAATTGTTCTTAAAATTATAGAGGAGTCTAGAGAGCAAGGTAGTGAGCATGACAAGAAGAAAAAGAGAGAAGTAGACAATGCACATAACAAGGGTAAGGGTAAAATGGCCATCACAGAAGAGGTTGTGGATTCAGATACGGACAATGACAGTGGATGTGAGATATGCTAATATGACCATCCTAAGGGATGTTGCCCAGTAATCTCACATCTACAAGAGTCTGGGGTGTATGCACTCAACCCACGATTTAATAAATGGCAAGCACCCCAACGGTTACCTTATCCCCAAGGTAATCCAAGGCAGTTCCACCAATCTTCAACATATTATCCAAGTGAAACTCCACCACAACCTGTTGAGCAACATCAACAGAGGCAATACCCACAGTCATGGGGGATGCCACCACCAAGGCAACAATACCCATACTGGCAACCGGACCCATATGGCTACTACGTGCAGCATCCAATCTTTCCACCATGACTTTGTTGGTCACATTACACCACAACATCACTACCAAGCTCATGAGTATTTTAGAACTCCTTCTCCTAGGGGAGATAACCCACATACATACCATCCTTCAAATCCATCTACAACTCTCACATCGATAGCTCCATTACCACCTATTCTAGCAATGCAAGGGGAACTCCCTACTCAACCACAACAACGCAATGTCATGAGGGCTGTGAATCCTCAACCCGTAGTTGGTTCTGAAAACCTTATGAAGAAAAGACCTTTCTTCAAGATCAATAGTCCAACCAAGCCCTCACAACCACAAGTGGTTGAACCTCTGAACACCTCCCTATTAAATAAGGCTTTAGGGTTCCCTTCAAACCAAACACCAAGCTCAACGCATACAGTTATGTTAACACATGTTGTTACTAACTGGATTAAGGTGGGCCACCTTCCTAGGAAATTCTCTGATCCTGGAAGCCCTCTAATCTATCTCCAAGTCACTAGGAATGAACCATGGAAAGCTCTTCTGGACTCAGATTCCAGAGTCAACTTAATATCGCAAGAGATGTACAAAGCTTGGAACTTGCCTCCATTAAGGAAGAGCAATATTCGCCTAGAGCTGGCCAACCAGTCCATCACTATTCCATTGGGACTGGTGGAGGACATCGTTACCATTGTGTGTGGGTGGTCATATCCAGCTGATTTCCTAGTGATACAAATGAACAACGGTAAAGGGGACTTCCCAATAATAATGGGAAGAGCATGGCTAAGCACTATAGATGCATGCCTAGGAATCTGTGATCTTTCCTTGGAAATATCCAAGAAGAACACTTTTGAAAAGATCGAGAAGAAGAAATTCTATGCATCGCATATAGTGACACAGGGTGCAATTGCGTGCAGAGATCATGGATTATGCAAAGTTTAGCATTTCCTGCATGCAATCGATGTGCACAAGACACTAATATACAAAAGTGCTTGTATATAGTAGCCACACGATAAGAAGACACCTAGTGGTTGATGGATAATCAAGAGAGAAACTCACTAACATGCATGGAACTAATTGAGGGAATAACTAGTGCTTACATTGAAAGCATAGATACACTAGAGCAAGTCCATTGCCAACTTCCAAGCCTTAACCTTGAAAACATCAACTGGGGGAAGTTGGAAATTCCTGAAAAATTTAAACAAGAGCCCCTAGATTTGAAACCATTGCCCACTGGTCCAGAATATATGACCCTTGAAAATGGAAAATCGGTGATCATCAATGTAAGACTTGTTCCCAAACAAAAAGAAAGACTACTGAAAGTGATAAACAAGTGATCAAAAGCCTTTGCCTGGTCATACCTTGAATTAATTGGAATAGATCCTAGGATATGCCAGCATAGGATTTACACTGACCCCTCCATGAAACCTCGAAAACAACCGCAGAGGTGATTGAATCCAAAATTGAAGCAAATAGTAAAAGAAGAAATAGAATAGCTTCTTAAGGCTGGGTTCATATATCCCATTGCTGATAGCGAATGGGTTAGCCCTTTAGTGATCGTGCCTAAAAAGGGAGGCAAATGGAGGGTGTGTATAGATTTTAGGTTGCTGAACATGAAAACATTTAAGAATCACTTTCCGTTGCCATTCATTGACCAAGTCTTAGACACCATAGTAGGGCATCGCGATTTTAGTTTTTTGGATGGCTATAGTGGATACAACCAAATACAGATAGCCCCAAAAGATCAAGCCAAGACAATGTTCACCAGTCCTTAGGGAATGTTTGCATATAAAAAAATGCCATTTGGCTTATGGAATGCCCCTACCACGTTTCAACGCCTAGTTCTAAGCATATTCCAACAACAGATAGGAAACGGAGTGGAAGTCTTTATGGACGACTTCTCCACTTATGGAACAAGTTTTGACCAAGCCTTGGACCGATTAAAGAAAGTGCTGAAAAGATATGTAGAAACCAACTTAAGGCTCAATTGGTAGAAAAGCCATTTAATGGTCCAAGAAGGCATAGTACTTGGGCATAAGGTTTCACATTCAGGAATAGAGGTAGACCCAGATAAAATTAGGGTCATCCAAGGAATCACCCATCAATCGGAAACTATCAAAGACATTCGGTCATTCCTTGGACACACTGGCTATTATAGGAGATTCATTGAGAACTTCTCCAAGATTACCAAACCATTGGTAGAGCTAACAAAGAAGGATGCACCATTCGAATGGACCAGAGAATGTGAACAAGCATTTCAAACTCTAAAACAAAAGCTTGTAGAAACTCCCATTCTACAAGCTCCTGACTGGTCTAGACTATTCCATATAATGGCTGACTCATCCAATTATGCCTTAGGAGTCGTACTTACATAGTTAGATGACCAAAAACGTCCTTACTACATCCATTGTGCAAGTAGGAGTATCGCCGGTGGACAACTTAACTACACAACTACAGGAAAAGAATTAATGGTTGTAGTGTTTGCACTGGATAAGTTTAGGCACTATGTGTTCAGTTACAAAGTGTTCATCCATACAGATCATAGTGCAATTTGGTTCCTCATGAACAAGCCAACAGTTAGCCCTCGTATTATACGATGGCTGGTAATCCTACAGAAGTTCGATCTAACGATGATCAATTGAAAGGGCACCGAGAATGTAGTTGCAAATCATTTATCTCGGTTGCACTAGGACAACAAAAAGGATGAATATGTAATGTCCAATCATTTTCCTGATGAAGCCCTCTTTGCCAGTGTAGTGAATAACCAGCCCATGAAGAAGAATTGGTATAGTAGCATTCTCACCTATATCCTTACCCAAAAAACACCATAGGAGCTAGACTTTAGGAAGAAACAACAGTTTCTTCACAAAGCCAAGTACTTCATGGAGATCAATGGACAACTTTACAAAGTGTGTCTTGATGGCTTGGTTCAATGGTGCGTGCCCGAGGTGGACCAACTAAGAGTTCTCTAAGATGATCATGAGGGTCCTTGTGGGGGATACTATGTAGGGAGACAAACAACTATTAAGATCATGCTTACAGGATATTACTAGCCAACATTATTTCCGGACGCCAATCAATTTATCCAATCTTGCAAGCACTGTCAACGTGATGGGGGAATGACTGCTAGAATGGAGGGTCCACAACAATGGATTCAACCATTAGAACCCTTCGACATTTGGGGAATAGACTTTATGTGGCCCATTACACCAATGTCCAATGGAAAAGCTTACATCATTGTTGCCGTAGACTATCTAATGAAATGGGCTGAAGCAGCTGCTGTTATAGACTGCAGATCATCTACAGCTGCACGATTTGTGCAACAACAAATCATAAATAGGTTTGGTGTGCCATGTGCACTTATTTTGGATAATGGAACACACTTCACAGGTACAACTTTTTAGAAGTTAATGCAATGCTTAGGGGTTGAACATAAATTGACTACACCTTATCACCCCTAGGCTAATGGCCAAGTCGAGGTCACCAATAGGGAGATCACTAAAATATTGACAAGGACAATTAGCAAGTATAGGTGAGATTGGAGCACTAAACTAAATGATGCTCTTTGGGCATACCGCTCTACTTGGAAACTCCATATAGGCTACTCTCCCTATGAGTTAGTGTACGGAAAACTTTCAAAGCTTTTAATTCAAACCAAGCTCCGTACACTATCCATGGCTTGTGACCTCCACCTCAACCCTGATCTAGCACAAAAAAAAGGGTGGTGATGAGACGCAGATTGCACAAGCCGCGATATCGCGTACACGATATCACGGCCGACGCGATATCGCGTCTTTCCCTGCGATATCACGTTCGCGATATCGCAGTCCACCGCCATATCTATAAATAAGAGGCAACACTCCCCTCATTTCACATCCTAGGCTAGAAGTAGGGAAGCTCCGGCAGTTTGAACACTCCAGAGTTAGATTAATTTCCCATGTGCCCGTAGTAGGAGTCCTAGAGTGAACGGCTCTTTATTCGAGCAACTTTGTAACCTGAACACAAGTTGTGTACGGCAATAAAGAAGAACTTGATTGGATAAACCTTATAGTACATGGTTTTATTTATTGTTATTTATTACTTGTTGTTAGTGCGCATGAGTACGACTTGATTACGAGCATCTACGGATGTGTACGGCTAGTCAAGGAATCGACTGCTCGTCGCAACGTGGGAGTACGACTTGATTACGAGCATTGTGACTACTTGGTAACCTAGTAGCATATTTCAGGATCTATGCTTGGTAATCCCAGTGGTAGTCCAATGTGTACGACTAGTCAAGGAATCAGCTACTCATCGCATTAGGCTAGAACGTGGGATAAGTACGACTTGGCTACAAGTGCCCACGGGTGTGTATGGCTAGCCAAGGAATCGGCTGCTTATCACACTTAGGCTAACTAGGTGCCTCAGTATGACCACTTCGAGCATGTGCATTACGTGTGGTGATCCCAGTAATGATTAGCGTTTGGTAGCCACAGTTGCACAGTTCAGGGTGTGTACGGTAAGTGGGAATGGATGCTGACGCTAGTTAATTTAAAATTAGGTCCTTAGTTAGAGTTAGTTAGTTTCTCAACCCTTCACCCTCATAGCATAGGAAATAAACTTGAAAATACCAAAAAAATCATATACCTCGGACTTAGTTAACCATACACCGTGACAACAACAAGTAAGTCTGGGAAGACAACAAATGATTAACCCTAAGTGTTCCTTATGGCGTTTAGGCATTTAGTTTGCGGAGTTCGACCAGATCACGTGTGCTACGCTCGTTTCGTATGGTTGAGTGTAGGGGTACCTCGCCACTCATCATTGGCGTCGTTGCCGGGGACTAAGTGTTTTTTACACCAGTTTGAACATAAGGGATATCACTCACATCGTTGTGAGCTTTAACGAACCTTAGGGTTAATCAGTTAATTAAGAACATAAATAACGATAAACAGCACAACATTAGGATGGCTTCTTCTCATGAAATCAACTCACCTAAGTACAACACAGGAAACAGTCAGCACCATACGCATAACCCAAATCAGCCATGCCCTAAACAATCTAAGGTCACATATACTCATCCTGATGAGTATGTCCCTAACTTTACTTTTATTCTCCATCAAGATAAGCAACTGTGATGGAGAGATTTGCAAGGTAACATTGTGTTACCCCCAGATAGATCTGCCCCTAACATGCTTTTCAGTGCCTTAGCACAGATTGGCATGCAAGAACTATTTGCGGAATATGTTCTGGATAACTTTGACACAAGGGATTATCATCCCACAAATGCCCAACGTATTCGGGACGAAAGGCAGGAGAGCCAACATTCATTGTTGAAGGGCAAGGTCCCCCATGTCCTTAGTGAAATAGGAGACAAGGAACCCCTCACAATGGGTTTCTTAGAAAATGATGTTCCTCCTCCTCACTCTGGTGAAGAGGTAAGGCATCAGGGCCTTCGATCAACTGTACATGCTACAGGCTCTGATCCCCATGAGCACCAACTATTCACGGTAGGAACAACCACTCACACTAAGGACGGACACTTAGATCGTTACAATGATCGGGGCCGAAGCAACTGAAGAGAAGGTGAGAAACATCACCATGGTGATGGATCCCCTTCCTCTTCTCCTTCATCTCACCATTCACACTCTCCTTCCACATCTGGGGGCAACCA
The DNA here is from genome assembly GCA_015680685.1 of Gnetum montanum. Lineage (NCBI taxonomy): Eukaryota > Viridiplantae > Streptophyta > Gnetopsida > Gnetales > Gnetaceae > Gnetum > Gnetum montanum. Next base: position 5,673 of record MNCI01008319.1, on the reverse strand, counting down.
TCGTGAGCATAACGGAGAGGGTAAAAGTAAAAAGGAAGATGAAATACCTCGACAAGAAGGTCGAGAGGAGTTAGGACAAGGGCAAGGACGTAGGGAAAGTAGGAAACCACCACGAAGACATCACAGACGTCATGAAAGAGATGATCATGACGAACCCCTACTCGCAACCCGAAGCATGCTCGATATCATAGAGGCAGTTAGGATCCCCACAAGGCATCTAAAAGATAGTAGGATCAAGCATTTGGACATAAATAATATCCCACGTTTTGAAGGGGGATACAACGCTAATCCTCAACATCATTTACAGGCATTCCACGATGCCTGTGCCTTGCAAAATATAGATAATGAGTGGCAGAAGCTCAAGTTGTTCCCAAGGACACTCATCAAAGAAGCAGAGAGCTGGTACCGGTCCTTAGAACCAGAAACCATTAGGAGGTGGAGTACGATACTTGAATTCTTCAACAACAAATATCAAATGTACTCCAGAGTGTCCAACTTGCGTAAGCAGATCCAAGGCTAGAAACAAGATGCTTATGAACCTTTGGATGCTGCCATGGCCCGTTACTATACACTGCTACATCGTTGCCCGGGCCATGGGTATGCTAAGCGGGATCAACTTCGCCACATCGTGGATGGGCTAAGGAATGAAATGAGAAGAACTCTTGGGACTTACGCCCAAGGGAGACTCTCCCAACTAAGAGCCCATGAAGTTGAAAGCTTGTTGGAACAAGTAGCGCAAGAAGAGGGTGGGCTACGTAAGACAGAAAGTGCGGAAGAATACAACCGCGATTCCTCCCTTTGCAAGAAGGGAGTGAAATTTTGTGATGAGGAGGATGAGTCACCACTTGAAGAGTTGGTGAACTGGAAAACCGCGCTGATCCTAAAGTTAACAACCGAGGTATCGGCTAGGGTAGACCAAATTTGGGATTCCTTAGACTCACGAATAGAAACAATCTTAAAAATTGTAGAAGAGTCTAAGGTAGAGCAAGGTAGTGACAAAGGCAAAACCAAGCGGAGAAACTTTAACCCCGCACATAACAAGGGTAAGGGAAAAATTCCTATCTTTGATGAGGTTGTAAATTCTGATTCAGACGATGATGGTGGATGTGACGTTTGCTATTATGACCATCCTAAGGGATGTTGCCCAATTATCTCACATCTGCAGGAGTCTGGGGTGTATGCATTAAATCCAAGACTTAATCAACGGCAAACACCCCGAAGGTTACCTTACCCACAAGGTAACCCAAGGTAGTTCCACCAACCCTTAACATATTATCCAAGTGGAACGCCTCCACAGCCCATTGGACAACACCAG
>MNCI01008307.1:202769-217995 GCA_015680685.1 Gnetum montanum | reverse complement strand
GGTGTGGGAGAGAGAGAGAGAGAGAGAGAGAGAGAGAGAGATAAAGTAATTTAATGAATAATCTAAATTAACTAACTAACTTGTCTCTAATTGGTCCTAACATAAGCATATGGTCCCACTTTCTGTACATGTCTTGAACCCATGTATCCACTATTGGGTTGCCAAGTGTAATGCTATAGGGTGCACCAAACAATAACATTGCTCGGATTACCAAGCAAATACATGTTACACTCAAAGTAGTTGTACTTATGTATTTAATTTATCTAGCTTATCTTGCCTAATTAGCTCAATTACTAGAAAACATTAAATAAACAATTGAAAGTATTGAATACATGAATAAATATCTAAATTATCCAAAATTCTACAAGGTTTATCAAGAAGCTCATCTTTATTACCATATACGCTATTGTTCATAGGTACAACAATGTTCAAATAAAAATTTGTACACTCAATGACTCTTGCTATAGGCACTCAAAAAACTATTCTAACTTTCAAATGGAAAAACTATAAGAGCTTCGCTACACTATGACTGATTGATGCCATAAATCCAGTTGGTGAGCATGTATGTATAGGCAAGAATAGACCTTATGTTTATGGGTCCTAGTTGATGCACGAAACGATGCATCAATGGGGCCTAGTCGACGAGGCCCAATTAATGTAGCCACCCATGACTCATTAGTTGCCAATAGGACATAGTAATGCTATAGCTATTTTCCAATGGTGGTTTGTACCTAATATTTTTTATTGGTAATATCTGGTTTCTATTTTTGAATTTTGATGACTAATGATTAAGACAAAGTTTCTTCTTCTTTAAACAAGAAGTGAGTCCACGTCATCCACCCATCCACAAACTCTACATTTCCTTATTTTGGAAATATGAGGTCCCTTTTCCATTACTAAAATTTTAATGAACTTATGACCTTGGTAGTTTTCAAACTTGAGAAAGAATCAAAGGTTTGAACAAGATGTGACTTCAAGGGGATTTGGTACTCTTTGTGCCTTTCTACTCACTCAAATGCATGAGTGTTTTCATGGATTTCTTATCGTTCCATGTTGACCAATAATAGGACTTTGAATAACTCTTTTCATGGTGTGGTTCCCATCCAAAAATCCATAAAAACTTAAATTAAAAAAAAGCAAACAAACATGATGTAAATTCAAAGCACACCCCTTAGACAACATACCTGGCTACAAGCACTAGTTATGGAACTAAAAAGATATGTTATCTATGCTTGAAGGTCCCCTCTAACTAAGGCCCTTTCTCACTTCTTGCTTCTCTTTTCTTCTCTAATAAGGAATGGTGTTTAATANTCCACTCCTTCTATGCCTTTAGGTTTGCTTATGTGAAGATCTCTACCAACTTTGTTCAAATATCAAGCAACCCAAGGGCCTACTTAATGGCCTCCATTGAGTAGGATCCCTAAATATCCTTGATCTTCATACTAACTCCTACCTACCTACCATTCTAGAAGAGATATGTCTCTTCCATGTATTATTTCTCATGGGAAGTGATGATTGACCACATGGAAGAGCTTTGCAACTACATCTTGACTTCCACTAGAGTATATTCTAACAATAGTCTAAAGTTTACCTCTTGGAGAACTAAATGTTGGATGTTATGAGGCTTGATCTGAACAAGGCAGGCTTAAGTCAATATGACCTCAAGTCTTGGCACTGGTCTTGGCACCTCATCTCAATGGGATTGTTTAGTTGTGGTCGCTTCCTCAAGAATCTATCAAATAGATTCCACTTTGGGCTAAAAATTCCTAAGTGGTGGGTGCTATATATAGAATTTTTCCCAAGCATTGACTAGGCCTCATTAATGAGGCCTAGTAGGTGCAATCAGCTACATCAAATAGCCTAGTTGATGTAGCTATTAACCATAGTTTCACCAAGTCAAGATTCAAAAAAATACAAGTAGTCTTTGAGNTAAGCCTGCCTTGTTCAGATCAAGCCTCATAACATCCAACATTTAGTTCTCCAAGAGGTAAACTTTAGACTATTGTTAGAATATACTCTAGTGGAAGTCAAGATGTAGTTGCAAAGCTCTTCCATGTGGTCAATCATCACTTCCCATGAGAAATAATACATGGAAGAGACATATCTCTTCTAGAATGGTAGGTAGGTAGGAGTTAGTATGAAGATCAAGGATATTTAGGGATCCTACTCAATGGAGGCCATTAAGTAGGCCCTTGGGTTGCTTGATATTTGAACAAAGTTGGTAGAGATCTTCACATAAGCAAACCTAAAGGCATAGAAGGAGTGGACCTAGTAGTGTTATGAAGTGGACCACAAGTAGTATGGTGCACTCACCCTGGTGGATTATGTATATTTCAAGATACTAGCCTACCACCTCAATCCAATAGTGAGACCTAGTAAGGTTACCACTTTCTCCACCTCTGCATGTGCCACTCTGAGTGGGAAATTCCCTGTGGACCTTCAACAGCTAATATATCTAGAGATAGAGAAGTGATTTAAGGAAAATAAACATGGAAGAAAGGCCTTTCCCTTTCCATGTCTCATTCAAAAATTATGCAAAAGGGTAGAGATAGTCTACTACACTAATGACACAATCAAGCATGCTCTTGTTGCCTTATAGGAAAAAATGATGAAGGATAAGACCCTTGCCATGACCAAGGAAGAGGAGCAGCAATCACCACCTTCATCATCCACTCATGAAACAATGCTGGAGGTTTTCATTACCCTTAAGTGCATGCACAAGATCCAAGAGTAGCTCTTGCGAGAGTAAGAGTAGTGAACATGCATGAGTGGTGATGACCCATCTGTGTATTACCCAGCGATGAGTCACATCAATGAAGTGGCTCAAACCATCAACTAGATGGAGGAAGGTGGACCAAGTTTCTCATCCCAAAGAACTTAGCTACTCATGAGATCAAATCCTGATGCTCATAAAGCAATGGTATCTCTCTTGCAATATTAGCAATTCCTAGAAATCTCTAGAAATGATGCTACTTTTTTTATGCATATAGAGGAGGACAAGGGGCCAATTGTCTTGGTGATGCAACACCATGGGCAATAGATAGTAGTAGAGGTGGTTGATGATAGAATTGTTGAATGATTGAATGCACCTATGACATTTGTACTAGATGTTTTTGCACTCAGAGATGTGCAAACATCCATAGGAATATCTAGTAGCAGATTAAGTGCAACCCATCATGAGGAGTTGCTAAACCAACTATGGGAACCGAACAACTAATTCTGGATATCTTCAATCTTTTGGATACAATCACTACAATCTAGTTGGAGTTGCTAGAAGAAAAGGGCAAGTGCATTATATTGGAGGGGCAACTTAAAAAATCCCAAGTACAAAACCAACACTTGGTTGTGGAGGTTTCCAAATTAAGATCCTATCTTATTGATCCCATGTTTTTGAACCCTACATTAACACATGATGAAGCTTTCAAATAGCTCCAAGAAAAGCTCAAAAAGGTTGAGTACACCATGGAGAAGATGATCTTTAATCAGTCCTTCACTAATGCCATAATGCATAATATCAAAAAGGTCTAGGACCAAACTCGCTAGGAGAATGTAATTCTGACCGTAGAGAATCATCGCCTATGGAATGTTGATCCACAAAAGCAATAGATGGTAGATTTCATCCATCAATAATAGGAGTAGCTAGCCAAAGTGAACAATGTACTAAGAAGATTGGTAGCTAAAAATAGACATCTCTCCATGGAGAAAGTCTAAAATCTTCACCAAAAATCTATGATACAAATAGACACCTAGAAAAATGAGGCTTTTAAATTTGAGAGTCAAAAATCACTACAAAGATCGAGTTCATCTATAAAAAGGGATCAATGAAAAACACATCTAGATGGTGAAGGAAAAAGTCAATGAGGCCCTCCAGTAGCTCAAGGAAGGAGGTGATATTTAGAAGCCTATATTTAATGGGCTCAATCAATAAAACAAAGTGGAAATGCACATGAAGAAGTTGTAGATCAAGAAGAAGATGGAATATATGGAGCTCACTAATCTTCATTTATGTAAACCCAACAATGCTAACTATTGAACAACTATGGTAATAGTTGTCGCTAGCTCATACTTGCTATATTAGGTAAAGTTCAAAATCCATAAGGAGACCAAATAAAACCTTGAGATTGCTAATGCTGAACTCAAGGTTTTCAAGGCATGATTCACTGATAAGCAATCCATTGCTAAGAACCTAGCCAAAAGGATAAATAATTACTAGGAATTGCAAAATCCTTCAAGGCATTTGATGTTGAATGCAAACTTTTCACTACCTGGTTTGTCAACATGAAGGAGTTGTTCTTGGTAATACCCTATCCTTAGGATGTTTCCACACTAGCCCACATTGGTGATGGTGCATGGACCATGCATGATCCCAAGGGTAAGGAGGAGAAGATGAAGGCAATGTTGGAAGGCTTTCATTTTCCTCCAAAAGTTATAGGTACTACAGGTCAACCACAACCTCCTCAACCACCGCATGCACCCGAAGTAGGAGAAGGTCCTTTTGAGCCTTAAGAACCTCCATCTCTTAAGATCATTTGAGCTTCTTCATTGTCTTCACATTGTCAGAGAAGTTGTGTTTGTCAGTTTTGTCTTGGTGTTCAATTTTGTTGTCTTGAACACTGAGTTTTGTAATTATTGTAATAATACACTTGGGCACTTAATTTTTGTTGTGTTGCCCATGTGTTATTTTATGTGTCAATAATTCCATACCTTCCCAAATATTTTGTAAGAAATTTTTTTCTACTTTTGTTCACTCGAGGACAAGTTTTCATTCAGTTGTTAGGATATGATGAGTTGCGTCAATGAGGCATCGTTGACATGACCCCATTGATGGGATCCCATTGACACAATCTTGTCGACATGGGATTTTATGCATTGACATGGCTCTGTCAACACAATGTCTATTTTGACCTATAAATATGCATCCACTAGCTACATTTATGACATAAGTCTCATAGTTGTACTGAACCTCTTGTAGTTTTCTTGCTGAAAAGTTAGAATATTTTTCTAAGTACCCATATTTGGAGTCAAAGAGTGTACGAATCTTTATTCAAGCACTATTGTACCTGAGCATGATAGTGTGTGCAATAATAAAGATGAGCTTTCCAAAAAATTTTGCAACACTTTGAAATAGATTAATTATTTCCTTTATGCATTTAGTATTATATGCAATTTCCTTTAATGCTTTAAGTAATTAAATAATTAATTAAGTAATAAAGTAAGCTAAATTAAGCTAGATCAAATAGCGATAAATTAAGCACATAAGTACGATTACTTTGAGCATATGCTTGATGCTTGGTAATCCCAATAATGCTTAACGTTTGGTAACCCAGTAGCATTAAAAGTGCTCAAGATGTGTACGACACATGGGAATGGATGCTTATGCTAGGATTAGTTAAACATTAGCTAGTTAGATTAAATTAGCAATTAAATATCTTTAATTTTCTATTCTTTATTCTTAGGCAACTTAGAACATAAAACATAAAAATGACAAAAATCATATGCCTCAGTTGCACTCAACCATACCTTCACATTTCACAAGTGTAATTAGGAAGACAACGATTACAATGGTTAGCTTCACTTTCTAGAGACCAATGTACTTAGAAAGCTATAAGTCCATAGAATTTGACTGAATCACATGTGAACACTTAGTGATTTGTATGGTTGGGCATAGAGTCTACTCACCACTCATCAGGTAGACTCTTTCAGTTTGTTTTTGTAGTTTTAGCAATAGAGTAAATGCTTGCATTATAGTGTTGAGCACTTGTACGAAATCTTTATTCAAGTGAAGTGTACTTAGGCATAGTTCATGACTAGAAATAAAGATCAAGATTGTTTTTCATCATTGCAGCATCCACTTAGTTCTACTGTTCTACTTAGCATAGTTTTTACTATTTTCTTAGTTTAATGATTTATATTTTCAAGTATTTTACTTGTTTATTGGTAAAGTGGAATGAGTATGATTGGTTTCGAGCATTTAAGTGTAATCGTTTGGTAATCCCAGTAGTGTTATTGTTTAGTTCACCCAATAGCATAATGTTTGGTAACCTAGTAACGGTTACATGAGCCCAAGGTGTGTACGATAAGCCAAGACTAGATGCTCATCGCTCTAGGTTAGTTTAGATTTACCTTCTTGTTGTTGTTAGATTAAATGATTAATTCCTCCATTATTATCAAGATTAGCATTAGGCCATAACAACATTAATTATCATATGCCTCACTTTGGACTAAACCATACGTGACAAAGCTATCACTAGTCCAAGTAGGAAGGTAGCGTCCTACAATTAATGCTTAATGATCTAGATGTCACAACTAGTTCCATCCATGTAATTAGACTAGATTGCATGTAAGCACTCATGATTTGTTTGGTTGGGCATAAGGGTACCTGCCACTCATCACCTTAGTCTTCTCTACTTTGTTATTATTTGTTTTATGTTTTATTGCATTTTTTTTCATTTGCCCATGTTTGAATTTTTTAGTTTTCTTATCTATTGTATTTTCTTCCTTATTGGTTGATAGTATTCATTCTTCTTGTCATTTTTTTAATAGTTTTTGTTGTTTTTGTTCTAGTTTGGGTAAGTTTACTTTGGTTTCCATAGTCTAATGAGTGTTACTATATTCCCATTGCAAATAGCTTCAAATCATGATCTCTCGTAAGATGAGTCATTGTGCCTCACCTAAATTGTCATTTTGTAGAAGATTTTCTTTTTTGGATTTAGTTGCAAAGAGCTTTTATAATATTGGAGTTGTTTTTAAAGTACTTTTCTTATTTTTTTAATTCATGTTTTTGGGTTATTAAATTTTATTTTTTTTTGGGTTTTGTTGTAAAGAGCTTTTATAATATTGGAGATGTTTTTTAAGTACTTCTTTTATTTTTTTGATTCATGTTTCTGGTTTATTAATTTTGGCCATAAAGGCCAACTACCACCTTTGTACAAGAGAGTTTTTGGTCATGGTAAAATAATTTTATGGTGGGAAGCTCTCTTGGTCATGATCATAAAGAAAAATTATTATCTTGAGTGAGAGTTTCGCCAAGACCAACTACATCTACTTTGTTATTTGTATTTTGTCCTTTTAAATAAATGATTTTTTCATGAGAATTATCTTTAATAAAGTACATCTCAAATTTTTATTTTTAATAGAAACTAAATTTTTTTTTATTAGTGAATCAAAGTAAAAATTATTTCTCACTGAATTAATTTAAGATTTTATTAATTTAGAAAATATAAAAATTATCTCCATCAAATAATAGATATATATTATAAGTTACTATTCTCATGGAAACCCTAAGTTATAGGTTACATTTGGACATTGAGATATTATTTGTTATAAAAAATTCCATAAAAAGAATTCTGGTAAAGACAAAGGTCTCCTTGGATGCAAGTAAAAATTCAATTTAAATTTCAATTTCTTTAAATATAATTTGCAAATGAAAGTATTGAGTATTATAATAACCACGTAGGTGGAAGAAGGGGCTAACGGCAAAACCTAAATAATTTTATTAAGAGATACCGAGAAGAATATAATGATGCCATAATGTTACTCAAAGCAGAAACCTCAGGATAATAAAGAAAAACATAACAATATGTTAGACATGATAATAAAGGTAAAGGTATCCTGTAACGTATTTTATTACCAGTAAAGGTGTATTAAGAATTACGAAAAGGCCCTCGGACAAATTCTCTGGAAATTACATCAGAGAATAAAAATGAAAATATAGAAGAATCATGGTGTTACAAGGCAAACCATGTTACATAGTTAACATCTTAAGCACAACTCCAATCCCATGTTTCATAAATCTGCTGGTTTGATTTGTCAAATACATTGGGAATGGCTCATCTCAGGTTATGCATGTTTACTCTTGAGAATCAAGACGCTTTTCAAACATTGCAACCAGCCACATCTCAGCGCCTTGCTGCTCTCCTTATTTGCAGAATTAAATCCACATTCTGCACCATATACCCTTTGACAACCGGATACACTGTTACGATGGGATTGAAATCTGCTCGAAAAAGGAACGGTAACTCTGCTTGTTTTTGCTTGTTTGGGGGAGCTTCTCATCCCGGGAAACTCATGAATTTGGTCAGGGGAAGAATCTTCTATTACTTCTTCTATTTCACATACAGAGGATATTCTTTGACCAGCCCTCTCTGCATGGTGGAGATCTTTTTTCTGGTCACCATCGTGATGCCCATTCTTCTGCAATTCCCCCATACTAACTTTCATAGTTTCACCCAAAGCCTCCACCAACATTTAGTTCCAAAATGTTGCAGTCAATCTAAAATCACAAGCAGACAGCTTTCCTACAATAAAATGGACTCAACCAGTTTTCCTGTGAAAGTAACAAGTCTAATGCTAGAAATATAGTCACCTCCGACCTGTAACAGTCAGTTTACAAGGAGCAAAGAAGATTTGAGCAATATCTATTGGGTTTGGAAATGGATTACTCAACTTTCCCTTCCATAATCCGTATTTTCATAATTGGAAATGAACCTACTGCTAAATCTGTTTGTAGTTACTTCCAGTTATTTCTGAGTTAACCATAAACGTATTAAAGACATTTAAAGTACAAATTTGCTTTAGGTTGAGACGTGTTATGTTTTAGAAAATTTAGTTGCAAGCAAAAGGAATTTATGTTATTAAGGTATATGTTATGTTTGAAAAAAATGTTAGTTAGCTAATGGTGAAGAATTTCAGAATGTTGTGTATCACATCTGAAGTAGTGGTGCATTACATATATCACTTTTTATATTATCAATGTTAATAAGTTTGAAAGATAAATCAGCCAGTTTAAACCAAAGATCGAAAATTGGATCGGATGGGTAAATTGGCAATCTTTTTTATAAATCGTATAAATCAGGCACATTACATATATCACCTTTTATAGTATCAATGTTAACTATGTTAACAAGTTCGAAAGATAAATCAGCAAGTTTAGACATAGATTGAAAAATTGGATCAGATGGGTAAATCAGCAATCCTTTTTATAAATCGAATGGAAAAATAAAAACAAATTGGTGTAAAAATCAGATTCAAATTATCAATATTTATGAAAGAGAGCACTTATATGCACTCATGTTAGTAGAGGCATTTTCCATTTATTTCATTAAGAGTTCAGTTAGGATTGAAAATCAAATATAGAAATTTTAGATTTTAGATGGCATCAGAATTAGCAATATACAATATATTAAACTTAAAAAATCAATAAAAATATAGCACTATTTATTACATCAAATATCCAATCCGATTTTGAATTGGCTTCCATTGTGCATTGCCAAAAATACTATATCTTGCAATTAATGGCAGATTTCTCTATCTATGATTTAATGATAGAACATCAAATTCCATATTGAATTGCTATAGCTTTGAACTTAGGTTCATACTCTTAAAACATCTCACACCTTTATGCTTCGTTTCATAAGGTAAGAAAACCTAAAACAGCTCAGAACAATTTTAAAGCTATGACTTTGAACAGTTTAATCTAATCCAGGTGGTTTTAATTCAAAGAAATGAACAAAACATAAGACCTGAGAACAAAGACTGAAATCTATAAACGAGGCCAAACCAAAGCAAAAAAGACAATCAATTTCAATCAATCTCGCTGAAGCGTGCTCTTGCAATAGGAGATAGCTTCCTCAATACCCTGAGAACGCTCTGCAATTTCAGAATAAGTCATGGGTGGAGCAGACACAGTGCGAGGGAAAGAAACTGCAGAAGAAACCTTTTTCTTGCGTTTCAAGATCTTGATGAATTTGCTTCTCGCAGAAGCCGCCTTCTCATAAAACGTGAAATTCCTGGATTCCACCTCTGATTCTGCCCGGCATTCATTTTCGGATCTAGCTTTCCTAAGATGAATAGTTGCAGAAGAACTGTTGCTGATGCTGCTGCTATTGCTGATACTGCTCCTGCCCATGATCCAAGCATGCAAAGACCATGAATCGGGCTCCTCAACTGTGGATTGCTGTGCATGATTGCAACGGTGATTTCTTTCGAGCCTTGTTTTGGGCTCCGGCTGCTGCTGCTGCTGGTCGTGGAAACCGCTGTTTTCTTCGATGACGGAATCTGCAACATCTTGGTCAGAAAAAGAAGACGATCTGATGTCCAAAAAATGGATAAAACGCATGGCTGGCTTATTCTAAATTGTCGTTGTTGGAGGCTGCTCTTCAGCTTCTTCAGATTTGGCACAGTTGGATCTTCTGTGCCTAGATTTGCTGAGTGATCTCTCTATTCTACATGATAGCAGCATCATCATCGTCTGTGAAACAAAATTTGTGGATTGCACAAGAAATCTAGATGCATAGATAACCACCAATGCACAATGCAGAAGCAAATGGAACAAGAAATTCACATGCATAAATAATTGGAAATGCACAATGCAGAAATTCACATGCATAATGGAAATGCATAATGTGGAAGCAAATGGAACTAACCTCTAGCCATTGATGCCTCAACTTGAGGACCAGAATCATGCTGTGAGGTGCCTTTGTTCTCTCATCAAAAATGAATTTATAAGGCATAGAATTACTTACCATAAGAAATTAAAAAAATAAGAGACACAATGTGTTATGCCATTGGGTAAACATGTAATGCCAATGCATCAAAAGAATCTGATTTGTAGAAGTGAGTAATCGAGGATTCGTGAAAGTGGGGACAGGTTTGTAGCTAGGGACTTAATAGAAAAATTTAAAAAATTAAATCTTATATATCATAAAAAAACATTGTAGAATATAGAACAAGTACAATGTAAATCCAAAATATTGTTAATGCTTAAAAATTGCAATATCACCATTACACTAAAGCAGAAAAATTTGCAAAGGTATGGAGGGCATTGAATCCATTTCTTTACTCAAGAGCCATAATCCACCTAAACATATAATTTTTGCAACAACCAAAATGACAACAATAAAATGAAACCCTTTTGTAACTCAATCCAAATCTTTTCAAAAATGAAATTAAGCCTAAGGCCTCAACCAAATTTATAACAAATCACATCTGCTAATACTTTTGTTCAACAACGACCTATGAGTAGTGTAGAAGGGCCATGTTGAAGACAACCACATTATAAGAAGATACAACTTAACTAAACTAGGCATAGCCAAGTAACTCACCTAATTGTTGATGCATAAATTTTGGTCTCACCAACATCGGGAAAGAAAACTCATTTTAGGAGACTATTGCCTAAGGCGCCTCCCATATGGGTACGGAAACTCAGGAATAGTCTCAACTGGAGAGGGCTACGTAGCCTTTTACAAATAATAAACTAGAAAAAAATCTGGAATTTAAATTAAATAATTATATTTAATACAATAAGTAATTAAAAGAATTGAATTTTCTTTAGTCCCACTGATGCTACTAGTTCGTGACTACGAATGGTATCCACTACTGGGCAGGAAGACTGAAATCGCCATGAGAGAGGGAGAGAGAGAGAAAGAGAAAGAGAGACTGCCCATCGTAGTCTGCATAGGGCAGTAACTGCAATTCTTAAAGCCTACCACCTTTTGTGCACCGCCGTAGAGAGGAAGATCGTCCATCCACGTCTACACCACAAAGACAAGCTTTTTCCATCGTCGAGAAGACCTGCAAGGATCCAATTTTGAGCCACTAACTCCTGCCTTGGACCCTCCTCGAAGATCAACTAGAAACTTATAAAGAAAAGAAAAGAAAAGAGGAAACTACTGCTTATTGGAGAGGAAGCTACCTTTCCAGGCTAATAGCTAGAGCCCCTCCAATTGATAGCTAAGCCTATTTGGGACTCCCTTCATTCGATTGATAGCTAGAGCCCTCCTTTTCTCCCTGATTTTATTGCCACTACTACCATCCATAATGATGCCTATGTTTCATGTAACCACCATAGAAACTACCACCACTTCTTATGTAATAATGTCCACGTTCTCCAATTAAGTATCCACTTATGTTTGTAACTTTCGAAATGTCTACCACTAATGTTCATAACCATCATAACTTCCAAAACATCTACCACTAATGATCGTAACTACTGCCATTAATGACCACCACCCAATAGTTTAAATGCCCACTACTCACATGATTTTTATTGTGGTTATTAAGAGAGAGAGATAGAGACATTTATAATTATGGCTCCATGAAAGCATGGGAGTGTTGACATCAACACTTAGCCCTCAAACTTTTAATTACATGCCAATGCAAGGAACAAGATCACAAAAATTTTAAAATGATGTAATAGATAAGGAATTACAAACATCACAAAACAAGCAAATAGAAACTTAAAAGTAAACTAAACATGATTAAAATAACCATATAACCAAAAGAAAACTAAATGTGGGTCACCCAAACCACACCATCTTATTTAATTAAACTCTAAATATATAATTTTATTATTTTAACTACATATATCTATATATAATTAAAATGTAATTATGATTTCTTTCCCAATCTTCTTACAAAGTAAAATTCAAAAGCATGCAAACTACTTTGAGCATAAGACCCACACTAAACTTAATGAGGAGGACAAGCTCATATTAGATCTTGGCTAGCCACAACGTTTGCATTTTTCCTTTAAATGTTTTTTTTTTTTTGAAAATAGGTTCAAAAGGGGAAATGGAGGTTAGGGTTAGGATAGTTGCTAGACCCCATCACACTTAAGAACTTATTACACTGGCAATGAACATGGTCCTCATTCCTTTCATTTTTTTTCTTCTTTGAGGAAACTTTGCACATGGTGTACTTCATTCTTAAGGTAGGAATTCCAACACGAGTTTGGCTAATTAGCTACACTACTAATGAACACGGTCCTTTCGGAACTTTGCCCATGGTGCAGTTCAACCCTCGTGTAGGTGCCTTTAATTGCAATTTGATAGCATCATAGTAGGTCTCCTGGGTGGCTAAGGGTTCTCAAGTGGAGATGAACACACTTCACCTTGTTGTTCATAGGGTAACCATGGATCATCACACTTGAGGGCTAGGGCTTATGAGAGGGAAAATGGGGTTTTCCAAGGTCACCTAGTGATTATGATTAATCATTCTCCAACATCACCTATCCTACACTCACATGATCATGATGATTACATGATAAGTTAGCACAAATCTCATACTCCATAATCTTACATAACTAAAGAAACTAAAACCTTGAAAAAGACTAGGAAGAATCAAAGAATTATTAAAATATATAGTATAAAAGAGATTTTAGGTAATAGTAATAAGAAATATTATATAAAGCATTATGCTAACATTATTTTCCAATGGTTCTCTAATGACCCAATGCCTAGTAACTTAAAAGATCATAATGATTACTAAAATCATATGCAAAGAAAAAATCAAAACAATATGCTAAGAAAGAAACGATGGAAGTGCAAAGAAAATATGCAAATGTGACTATATATAAATGAAATGCATGAAGAAGAGGAAGAAAACATGCAACTAAGAATCTACTAGGTGTCCACATGGGATACCTGAGTAGAAGTGCTTTGGATGGAATGCATTAAAATTTCTAGGTAACTTATATCCTTGCACATTAACAACCTTATACACATTGGGGCCAATGATGTGTTTAATTCAGAATGGGCCTAACCACATAGGAGAGAACTTACCTTGAAGATTTGCTTGGTCAAATTTTCTACCTTTTTCCAAGACTAGGTCTCCTACCTTAAAGACTTCACCAACATACTTCATGTTAAGACATTGTTTAATAATTTGTCGATGCTTAAGATTATAAAAATCAAGACCTATTCTTAATTTTCTTGATCGTTTTCTATAAATTTTTTCTTTGATATAAGTTTCAATGATAGGTCTAGGCCTTGGTGGATCATTAAATATAGCCTTTTCAGGAGAATGTTCCATGGATGTATCATTAAAATTTGGCTCACCTTAAAATGTTTTAAGAGGTAGGGTTTTACTTACATCTTTATCTTCCTCTAAATGTGGTGGATCACTCAAATGAAATCCATCATGTTGTTGATAAGACAAGGTGTCTCCATAGCTTTCTTCACCTTCTCTAGAACATTGGTAAGATTGGGTGAAATCTACATGAGAGATAAGATTTATTTTTGTAATTCCACTCACATAGTCATTTTCAACATGTTCACTGTGCTCAACCTTAATAACCCCAACATAAAGATTGGAATTTTGATCTTCTAAAGATTGATTTTGTTGATCCAAGGCTATAACTACTTGTTTGTAGAAGGGTTCTCAAGGTATAGTCATGTACTTAGATTTTCCTTTAATAGGGATTAATAGCTCTGAGAAATATGGCCTAAAGAAGCCCCCAAACTTGGCTTCAAAAGTCCTAGATAGGAGCACATCATAGGTAGGTGACATGTCAACTACTAGGATATCTGTGTAACATGTGAATGTAGGGTATTGTTTAAGTTGCACTTTCACTCTTTTTAATGACCCTACTACAAGTACGTTGGACCCATCAAGTTGAATCACATTTTTCATTTGTGGTATCATTTGTGCTCCTAAAGTCTTACATACCTCAAGTGGCATGACACTAATAGTTTCTCTAGAATCCATCAAATAATTGTGAACATTCTTTCATAAAATAATAAGAGTTGTAAAGAAAGGAGGTTGCTCTTTCTTGTTCATCATGGAATTGTTTACATTTTATACTAATAATGTGCTAAGACTTTCTATGAAGTGAATTTTCCTTTCGGGGGTTACAGATTTTTTTTTCTAGTTTCAGTTGTATGAACTATCTCTTGAACTACCTCTTTCATTTCGTTAAGTTGTAAAAGGTCATACATTGAGATGCTAGCTTTAATTTTCTTCAAATCCTCAACTAGATCATAAGTCTTGTGTTTATCTTTAGCTTCTTGTTGAGGTGGAGTTCTTCTAAGTATAGAAGGTGTGTTTGATTTTTGTGGAGCATTTGTTTGGGATGACCCAATTTGAGTATTTATGTTACTTTGACTAGGAGCTCTTCTATTTGGAGGAGTGTAAGGGTCAATCCTAGTTTGTTGTTGATGGTTGTTCATAATGTCAGTAAGCTTATGATAGCAAGCATTAGGTGGGTTGGGGTTGTTTATCATAACTTACTCCAATGAGGAAACCTCTTTGTTTTCTCTTTGATGAGATACGTTAAGGACCATAATAGAAGGTTTCCCATTTTGTTGACCTTGGGTGTTGTCACCATATAATGCTAAAAATTGTGGTCAAGTCTTCTTAGAATGTTGCCTAGTGTTATGGATGTGACAATAATTATCATTGACTAATGAACTAGGCTTTTCTGGTTGTATAGGACCCTTGTTGTTGTTTT